>WOVY01012475.1:0-83763 GCA_013436015.1 Rhipicephalus annulatus
TTACCTGGCATTCCGTCGAACTCCGACTACATTTGTTATTGCAGAAACATTGTGCCATGTACGTCTGGTGCAAAAACCACGCAGCGGCGTTGCAAAAGAGTTGCTTTTTTAATCATTTCACCTCAAACACATTACGCGTAAGCGAACATGTTCATGACTGTGGTTGAAGGTCCCAAAACGTCGATATAATTGTTACAATAGCCTTGTATTTTCATTTTTTTGCGTGTACCAGAATACTTTACACACAAAATTCTCGTGATTTTGCCGCAACGGTGATTCTGTTCAAGTTAAATGCAGCTTATATGCAGTTAGCATCCCATTTTAGGTTTGCGAAACGTAATGCATACGCGTTAAAGTACGTACGTAACGTTTACGTATGAGGAGCTCAAAACGTGGGAAGACGCGCGTTCCGGTAAGACGGTAAATGCAAACTGGTATCCGGTAACACGTTAACGTAAAGAACTATATGTACAAGCTAAAAGTTACACAAAGGTACACGTTGCTATAGTGCACTAGAATATTCTAGTATGCTATATTCTTAGTATATATTCTCAGTCTTTATTTAGCAACCCAAATTCTAGTACACTATAACGTTACACCATCGTTCTGTTGTCGCGCTTGTCGGGCTCGCTGGGCATCGGCGATACCAGCCTCAGTCGCAACTGCGGCACATACGAAAAAAAATGTTTTTCTTTAGTATTGAAAGTTGTCAGAATAATTAAAATAATATATTGAAAGTAATTCTCTTCATTTCATTATGTACGTTAAATTTAACCACTTTAAATCATAAAAACAATCAAAATATACTTACGTGACCGGGACGCTATGGCGCTGCGAGCGCGTGCGACCATCGTGCGGCTCGCGTTTGCGTGCGCGCCACCGTGGCGCCAACTAAAAGGCGTTCCAGTTTGGTATGGTTTGGGTGCGCATCGATGCGCGCTACCAAGCCCGCAGCACCCCAAGAGATTGCGTATCCAGCTTTAAAACTCTCTAATAAATGCAATCGATGCTACGGGTGCGAGTCGATTCTGAAGCGCAAAGACTTCTGAGACGGTCTCACAAGAACAGGTCTCAATCGCGTACTTTTGCAGTTTGACACCTAGTGCAGCAGAGCTAAAATACTTTTTTCAGCATTTTTGCCCTCGCATTTCGCCTTAATAATTTCATTATTAACAATAGTATGTAACAATAGTACAATAGTAAAATATGTAACAATAGTGCAGCTGGACAAATGACTGAAAACTGAAAGCTGGTCTTTTGTTTACATGATCTGCATCATACCGTGACAAAAAATCTTTTATTTTATAGGCTGATAAGTTTTCACAGATGCCACTGCATTACCTGCCTCAAACTAGCAATGGTGATAGCGACGGTGAAAGCCGGTGCCTTCCGGAACGTGTGTCGAGTCACAGCCGGGCTAGGCAGCACCTGCGCCTACTACTTGCACGCAGATGCAGCCTAGCCAGACCGCGAGTTTACAAGGGCGAGCGGATAGACCCCCCTCCCCCCCCCCCCATACACAATGCACAGCGCCAGACGCTCTTACAAGGCTCTCGGAAGCTGCGCGCTCTTTGGTTCGTGCGTGATGTCGACAGCAAACATGGCTGCGCCCATGACGATGCTGCAGGGTTCGTGTGTCGGGCGGGGGCACAACTGATGAAGACGCCGCGACGAAAGCGAGACCAAAGTTGACGCTCGCACGCGTACTGGCAAACCGCCTACGATGAACAGGCACAAACTACTATCAAGTAGTTGGTGCCACCAAGGTGCTACAGAAACGCTGTGCGCATGCCTGTGTGGACGCTGCCGCAAGACTCGTCGCTCCGTTTGCAACGATCGCCGAAAGCATCGAAGTCGGCGCAGATATGCAGTGAAAAAAGGATTATGACGGTTTGAAGAGTTCATGTGCTGACTATATAACAATAATAGTAACTCGATAAGCATTTGTTGAAGCTCAAAGAGCCGGTTTCGGAGCACTTGAGTGCCTACGTCGCGCACGTCACTCGATCACTCAGCTTGCACTCACTCTGGCATATCTTGGGCTACTCGCAGTGAATGCCACCGCTACTGATTGTGATAGCGATGCCGATTGAGAAGCACGAATATCTGTACCAGCTTCTCGATAGACCTGCAAACGAATGTCTTCGTAGTGTCACTCTATCAACACGCCAAGCAATTCCGTTCACACGAGGAGCCAGAGGCCGCGCTATTATTAGAAGAAAAGGACGTAAGTGATAGCGTATTCCCTCCAGGCCAAATACACTTCGAAATCTCCTGTATGTTGTGCGTGCAAAAAACCCGCCTCAAGCCAGCATTTTTTTGCTCACTTCACCGTGACGCACAAATGTCAAGCGGTGAAGCGTTGACAGCATCAATACTGTCGTAGTACAGACGCGCGCAAGCCAGTGGTTTGCGGGTAGTAAATTTCAAAAGCGAATTCAATTTGAATCCAATAACGGTATAACCAAATGTAACGCTTAAATTAACCTTATACTGTTCTGATAGTTTTCAATTAGAAAGGACACCTTTTTAAAAACAATCCTAGAACTCCACAACAGTTTATTTGAAATAAATATTCACAAGCTGTCACCAAATAATACTACAGTTATGAAAACTGTGATAGGCTTGTATACAGCAACGACGAGAGCCTTCGAAATTCTTTTCAACTGTACGTCAAAATACCTCAGTAACTCAATTATTCAAGTTGAAACCCTGTTGCCAGCTTTTAAGTAAAGTTTCAGCATAAAATGTAAAGAATTTTGAACCGAACACCATGCATTCAGCTAAATATTTATTGGAACAGGCAAAATTTCTACAACATATACCCTGGTACAGAGAGCATGTAAAAATCAAGTGTTGAAAGCTGATCTGTAAGAACAATTTACGTGAGCAAAAGACTTACTGGCATGTGTTTTTATTCTTGAAGCTAAGTGCAGTCATAGTCACTAACTTCAATGATGAAAACGGGAAAGGAATAATGCGATGAAGCTCCACCACGGGGAAAACAGAGTGAAAGTTCAGTTTGCAGCACAAATGCTTTATCTGGTAATGGTTACTGAATAAATAGTGCTGCCAACACAAGGGCTGCATTTATTGTGGTAGCTCAGGGATTACAAAAAGAAAATAAACCTTCAGCTGATCCCATGTTTTGCTGCTTTAGGGTTGTCCCATCGGGGCTAATTCTTTGTTTAATAATGGTATTTCGTGTATGTACAATAAATTTGACTAGCGAATGCTATTTGGTTCGTTGTTCAAATATTTGCACACCCCTAATAGTGTTGTTGCTACCAATGACCCACCATCTTTTTGTGTGAATGTGATTGGGCATCTGTGAATATCACGAGTGCTTTTTGTTTTTGTGCTGTATCCCATCTCTCATTGAACACTCCCTTGCACATGCCTCAAGGTATGTAAATGAAAAAAAAGGCACCTGGCTACAACTGATGCCAATTCGTGACATGCAATGCTAGTAAAAACGTAAGTGTATTTGGTGAAAGTTGCTCTTATTCTTGCCATCCATTAGCAAGAAGGATCAGTTTATTGCACATATTTTTTAGTCTTAGCTTACATCACTTAACTAGGCATAAGCCAGTTAATAAGAACTTACTTGTTTATTATTGCATTATTTGTGCAATAATAATAAAAACAAAAGGTCATACAGAACAAATAACTCTGCTGAGATAGGAATAAAGTTAACTAAGCAAACTACAAAAAACGCACATTTTATTATCCAGCACATGCCAGACAAAAAATGCTGTGAGTGCCAATACATTGGCTAAATTCTTGCCGAAATCACGAGTGGCAACCTGAATAAATTATAATTGTTAATATCAATAAACTGTATTTTTGAGAAGCTTTGGAAGCATCCTTTTTCTGGCTCAAGTTGAGGCAAATGCTTACATACTCTGAGAGCTTTGTTGCAAAACAATAATAAAAACGAATGCAAAACCTCACATCCACATTTCAATTATATCCTGAAATTAAAAATGAAATTCCACATGTTAATTGTTTTTGCCCGAGAATTCTGGCTACGAGAAGATTAATTAAGGCTGTCGTAAGACGTGTTGAAAATTTGAAACATTACTTGCCACTGCAAACTGCTTGGGGAATGTGAAGTTCGCGTAAATTCTTAGTACAGGTATGTGAATTGCTTTATATAATTCTCACGGCAATAACACATGCAGCACAGCATGCCATATTCAGATGTTTTTTTTGGCCTTTTGGGATAAAAATATCTTTTTACTTGGGATAATTTTAGCCAATAATTGACAAGCCTGACATCTAAGTACATGCGTATTGCCACGTGTGATTTATTTCGATAAAACCGGTTTCACCCACAAAAACTAAGCAACACTCGGCGCAGCAGTTTTTGAGGAGCTTCGTGATAAGTTGAGATCACACTGTTAGGTTTGTGGACAGGACGCGAATAGTCTAGTGCTTACGCAGCCACCAGCAATAATCCCAGAATTCTCAATAGCACTTGTATAAAAGCAGATGCACTGTACTGCTTGTCAGAATATTGATGGCCGATGCACTGTGATGGCGATGCATTGTTTACAGGGCAGACTATGTATTGCTTGTAGTTTGACTTTTGATACTTTAGGCAAAGTTTCACTGAAATGAAAAGTTTAGTCTCAACCTCGCCGACTACTTCAGTCTTCAACATCATAACCACGTGACAATATTAGTTTTATGTCTCTCCAAGAGGTGTTTACATTTATTTATCGAGAAAGTTAAAATTTCATTTTTTCAGAAATGTGCAGATCTACAACTGCAAATTTATGAAGTCTAATACTGACAGCTACCTTTTTTGTTTTACTGTGAATGCATTTGGTGAAGCAGAGCAATACACAAGTGGCACTGTTGACGGAGACTATGTGACAAAGCCCATTGATCCTTAAAGCAGCTTGCATCTCAAGCTGTCTAGCATGGTGTACGATTGAAGGTTTCTAAACAAATTTCCAAATGAGGCAATTGTTGCGGATGATTGGGACTACGCAACATCAAGTAGGAGAACCAAAGAGAAAGAAAAATGGAGGGCACGAGCGGTAGAAATAAACATGGACGTTTTTGGTGTAGGGCTCTGGTCTTGAATACGCGACAGCAATGGCGTGCTGGCCACAATGGCCTGCTTGTGGTCCCCTATTTTTTCAGATTAGCAATGGGATGGAATGTAACGAGCTCTTATAATTTCACAGCAGAAGTTCTGGGACACCTTTATTGTTAAAGAACTGGTGGTGCACAGCTAATGGTTTAATAATTCACACAATTAAAATGCAGTTCATTATCTTCCATTTGAGTCATAATGCTTTTTCACCTACCCCGGCGATTACTATCAAGAGCTACAGAGATATTCGCTCCACTAAGTTCACATTCTTTGGAGTACTCATAGATGTTCATCTAAAGTACTATCATCACATTTCACTTATAAGAAAGAGGATAACTCATGATATCAAAACATTATTCAAAGAATGACCATGTTTCAACTTTGCTTAAGCTATACTACGCCATTATCCACAGTCATATTACCTACTGCATCACGTCACGGTTAAACACCTATCCATCTTATATCCTCCCACTTCAACGTCTCCAAAACCAAGCCATTCGCATCCTAACATTCAGTACTCTATTAACCAGCGTGCCCCAGATTCTTCAACAACATAGTGTACTAACAGTGTGTAGTTTATTCATAACATACACTGCGGATTCTTGTATTTAAGTCCTTTGGCGCTTCCTTAACAGCCAATGTCTTGCGAAAATTTCAATTGGTAAACGCTAATCCCACCAGGTTCGACTCTAACAACAATTTTTACTACCACATACACGCACTAACACGGCAAACATACTACCATATTTGCTGCCTTACATTTCTGGAATTCAATACCACTATGCACTAAACAATTGTGATTCAATACTTTCAAGTAGATTTGAGACGTCTGGTGTATCATTGATTGAACTCCCTTACGTTCAATATTCTACCGCCATCTTTTTCATAGATTGTATAATTACTGAAGATTGTTTTATTACCATTTAAGCCGGAATTTAGATTACAAGTTTGCCTTGTCTTTATTTCTATCATAATAACTTGCCACTTTTTAGTTCCCCTTTTTCAATAGCTATCAACATGTATATTTTTCACAGGAGCCATGAGCCTCTAAGCCTTGTGCAATGGGACCTCCTTCTGTATATACTAACCCATATTCGTTCACGTATTTTGTAACACATAAACATTCCCCGCAGGGGCGCCTGTGCAAGTAGGCGTTTGGTGTGTAGCGACACCACGGACCCGAGCTAACGGGGGAGTTTCTACTCCCTCCCACGCCTAGCCGTGCGTGGCTTTGCCGTGTCCGGGGAAAAGGGGATCCTGGGGGTTGAGCCGACGCTGGGCGATCGGACCATTAAGGCCCCCCGGCAGAGGCAACACACCCCTTTGGCCCCGGCTTCACGTAGACGGCACCCCTGGGCTGACCCACCCAGGGGAAATCGGCAGTCGCCTTTTCCTATCTCTCTCTCTCCCTACATCTTCGTCTTTATCTCTTACTATTTATCTGTCCTGTCTTCTACTCTCTTCCGTTTACTTCCAAACTTCCTGGCGGCTAGGGTTAACCCTGTGCAAATAGCCTACCTAGGTCTAGGCGCATTGGGTTATAGTGGCGTTGTACGGCTGGCGTCTGCAGTTTTCAGCATCTGTAAACTTGTAGCGTCCCCTCGTTGGGCTCCGTGGTGGGTGGCCGCCAACGCTGCTGAACAAAAATAAGAAAGGCATGCATGGAGCATCCCCCCTAATGTCTGATCGTACCGGCTTAAAGCGGGTACGCACCGATGCTATAAATTTTTTCAACCAGCCAAAAGAAACATATCTTCACTTTCATGTTATCCATTGTGAAAAAACTGAAAAGCAAGCCAGGACCGTCTCTCCTTTCCTAGTTTCTAGATGTCTCACCGAAACTCTTGGCACAGGATACAAGGTAACCAAAATGGCTAGTGGAGACCTTCTCCTCGAAATCCGCGACAAAGAACAATTTGAAAAGCTAGACCGTCTTTCAGATTTCGGTGGCATACCAATAACCATAACACCACATAGGTCAATGAACACAACTCGCGGAGTGGTATCTGACATGGACTTAATTGACTTGACTGAGATTGAACTTTTGGAGGGGTGGAAGAGCCAAAATGTCACTAATGTACACAGAATCATCATCAGAAGAGACAATAAGGAAACACCGACAAAACACTTAATACTCACGTTTGCATCCAGTAAACTACCGGAATCTATTCAAACAGGGTACACGAAGACATCTATAAGGCCGTACATACCAAACCCTCGTCGTTGCTTCCAATGCCAGAGGTATGGCCATGGCTCTAAAACCTGTCGTGGTCGCCAGACTTGTGCACAATGTGGAGTCCTAGGCCACGTGTCTGAGAACTGCAAACAACCGCCACACTGTGTAAACTGCGAAGGAAACCATGCCGCATATTGACGCTCCTGCACATACTGGAAAAAAGAAAAAGAAATAATTACATTGAAGGTGAAGGAGAACATTACATTTAAGGAAGCACGGCGAAGAGTCGCTCCATTTTATGGACCTACATACGCTGATGCGGCGCGTCAGGGGGCACCGCCGCACCAGCCCTCGCCACACCTTCGGCCCGCGCATACCGAGCCGGTGGTTGTGGCACCTGCCCCCAAGGTGGCTGTAGCCCAGGCTACACCGCCTACTCCAAAACAGAGACCGGAGACTCCAGAGTCCTCGGGTCTCAAGGCCTCACCTCACCAGGCGAGGCCCGAAATTCGTACTAACAGCCCGCACGTGCGGGCATCCAGTGCCTCTGAGGAGGCAATGGATACATCGGTACCCTTGGTGCCGAAAGAGCGGCGTGGCTCCTTGGAGCGTGCCAAGAAAACAAAAAAGCAGATAACAGGGCCTGGTGACGGCCCTGTTAAGTGAACTCAAATTCCCTGTCTAAACAGCCACTCGCTTTTCGTACACACAGCCCTATTTTACATTCATCATGAACATTCAAATTATACAATGGAACGTCAGGGGCCTTCTAAGAAACCTTGACGACATCCAAGAACTCTTACACGAACACTCACCAAAAGTGCTGTGTGTACAAGAAACACACCTTAATTCAAAACACACAAATTTTCTTCGTAAATATGTTATTTTCCGAAAGGACCGTGTTGATGCCATGACATCATCCGGAGGTGTTGCCATCATAGTGAATAAAAGAATTGCATGCACACACATACAACTCCAAACATCCCTTGAGGCAGTGGCTGTTCGAGCAGTTCTTTTTGATAAACTGATCACAATCTGCACTATTTACATTCCTCCTAGCTATCAGCTGCAAAAACGTGATTTACACTCTCTAATTGATGAACTTCCGGAGCCTTATGTTCTCCTTGGAGACTTTATTGCGCATAGCAGGCTATGGGGTGACTCTCGGTATGACGCGCGAGGTCGACTGATCGAACAGTTCCTTCTCTCGTCGAGCGCGTGTCTCCTGAATCGAAAAGAACCAACCTATTATAATCTCGCTAATAACACCTACTCCTCCATAGACCTAAGCATAGCATCTCCATCTCTTGTGCCTCTACTCCAGTGGAATGTCGTCAGTAATCTGTACGGAAGTGACCACTTCCCCGTAGTTTTGAGCACAACTACAGTAACCGAGTGCCCACCACGTGTTCCCAAGTGGCTAATAAACAGAGCCGACTGAGAACAGTTTTATACTATCGCTCGTCTAGGTTGGAATGACATCTGTACTTTCAACATTGATGGTGCTGTGAACTACTTCACAGCGTTTTTGATTGATGCTGCAACAAAATGCATCCCACAAACAAATGGACACCCTGGAAAACGACGTGTGCCATGGTGGAACTCTGAAGGCCGAAACGCGCGCAAACAGCAAAACAGAGCTTGGAGGCTGCTTCGGAACTCACCGACAGCCGAAAATCTTGAAACCTTCAAGAAAATAAAGTCTCAAGGCAGGAGAACGCGTCGGCAGGCCAGAAGAGAAAGCTGGCAGAAGTTTTAATCAGGGGTTAATTCATACACACAGGAGGCTAAAGTCTGGAACATGGTCGGTAGGATAGCAGGAAAACAAGTACACACACTACCTCTCGTAAACACTCAGGGTGATACCTTGGAAGATCAGGCAAACTTCCTCGGTGCACACTTCGAACAGGTATCTAGCTCGTGCCACTATACTGACCCTTTCCAAAAATACAGAACAAGAATAGAAAAGCAGAAACTCGAACACAAATCCACTAGATACGAGGCATATAACCAAGCTTTCAGTCTAGCTGAGCTCCAAACATCTCTAAACTCCTCCAGTACTTCCGCCCCAGGTTCAGACCGTGTGATGTATGAAATGTTAAAAAACCTACCAAACGAAACCCGAATAACCTTACTTTGTTTGTACAATGCTGTTTGGTCTTCTGGCACTATTCCTACCTCTTGGAAAGAGGCGATTGTTATTCCCATTTTGAAAGAGGGCAAGGACCCTTCTTTAGCTTCGAGTTACAGGCCTATTGCACTTACAAGCTGCTTGTGCAAAGTCTTCGAGAAAATGATAAACGGCCGACTTGTACACTTTCTTGAAACAAACAATTTGCTCGACCCATTTCAGTGCGGGTTTCGAGAGAGTAGATCCACGACAGACCACCTTGTTCGTATCGAGGCACAGATCAGAGACGCCTTCGTCCATAAACAATATTTTCTCTCTGTATTCCTCGATATCGAAAAAGCTTATGATACAACATGGCGTTTTGGAATTCTAAGAGACCTATCCCACCTTGGCGTGCGCGGAAGAATGTTTCACATAATCAAAAGTTACCTGTCAAACCGGACATTCCGTGTCCGAGTTGGCACGGTTCTTTCCCAAACATTTGTCCAGGAAACAGGCGTGCCACAAGGTGGTGTACTTAGCTGCACACTTTTTCTAATAAAAATGAATTCCTTGCACTTGACCATCCCTCGCAATATGTTTTATTGTACATATGTCGATGACGTCCAGCTTGGCTTTAGGTCTTGCAATCTGGCAATGTGTGAGTGGCAGGTTCAGTTAGGTTTAAACAAGCTCTCCAAATGGGCAGAGGAAAACGGATTCCGACTGAACCCACAAAAAAGCACGTGTGTCCTGTTCTCCAGAAAGAGAGGCATGCACTCAGAACCCGACATTGAACTGAACGGTCAACGTCTGTCTGTTAATACGGAGCATAAATTCTTAGGATTAATCTTGGACAACAAGTTGACCTTCGTACCGCACATTAAGTATCTAAAAACAAAATGTTTAAAAGCCATGAATATTTTAAAAGTGTTGTCACGTACTAGGTGGGGTAGTGACAGGCAATGTCTCATGAACCTATATAGAAGCCTCATTCGCACCCGCTTAGATTATGGGGCCGTTGTTTATCAGTCTGCGACTCAAAGTGCTTTGAAGATGCTGGACCCCGTGCACCATTTGGGCATCCGCCTTTCTACGGGTGCTTTTCGCACCAGCCCCGTATAAAGCCTTTATGTTGAGTCAAATGAGTGGTCGCTTCATCTGCAGAGAACTTACATGTCCTTTGTTTATTTCCTTAAGGTGAAAGCAGATAAGAAGCACCCCTCATACTCTACTATTAATGATTTGTCGAGCTCAATTTTGTTTCAAAACAGGCCTTCGATGAGGCAGCCCTTCTCAATTCGCCTGAAGAGTCTAGCTGAGGAAACTGGAGTCTCACTAGAACACAGTTTAATGGCTCCTGTAGCATACCCGCCACCGTGGCAATGGCAGACTATAGACTGCGATGTGTCTTTTCTAGAAGTTACAAAACATGCGCCTATTGCCCATATCCGAACATACTTCCTGGAACTTCAACACAAATACACACGTCCTGAGTTCTTTACAGATGCCTCCAAGTCTAACTCCTCTGTGTCCTACGCTGCTGTCGGTCCATCCTTTTCGGATGCTGACCCTCTACATCCAGGCACAAGTATCTTCACAGCGGAAGCCTATGCGATACTTGTGGCGGCTAAACACATCAAGCAATTACAAATACAAAAAACAGTAATTTATACAGACTCCCTCAGTGTAGTAACGGCTCTGCACACTATTAAAAAACACAAAAACCCAGTCCTTGTCTCACTTTACTTCTTTTTATGCACACTCTACACACTCAAACAACATGTTGTAGTGTGCTGGGTGCCAGGGTGCCGTGAGATTCAAGGCAACGTGAGGACGGATCAGCTCGCTGCATCCGTCCACAAAAGCACTGCCCCTACACCCATATCAATCCCGGCCCTTGATCTTAAGCCGTCTCTCAAACGAAATCTCAGAGTATACTGGCAGAGCAAGTGGGATACACACACACAAAACAAACTACACGTTATTAAGCCACACCTTGGTCATTGGCTGCCCGTATCGAAATCGCGTCATACAGAGGTAATACTAACGAGACTCAGGATAGGACACACATGCACGACACACACACACCTTTTGTCCGGTGGCGATCCACCATTGTGTGACAGATGTGGTGAAGCATTGACAGTCCTTCACATTTTAATTGAGTGCAAACAATTGGACACTGTAAGAAAACAACACTTTCCATTACCCTACCGACAACATATACCTTTACACCCTGCAATGTTTGTCGGTAGGGAACCGCTTTTTAGTCATAAATCATTGTTAGCGTTTTTAAAAGAAATTCATAGCTTTCATGTAATATACCCGGGCATACCGTAGCATGACCTCTCCAGAGAGGTTTTTGCTGCGGTGGCTACACAAGAAAGCACATGCCTCACGGCCCTTGGACGCAAGGGTATGAACGAGTGAGGCACTTGTGCTAATGCCATACATATCCACCATCGTCTTTTATTATCGCCAACTTTTGTCATCTATTCACACCACACACACCTTTCACGGCATGATCATGATTTTATTACTTGTATGTTTTACCCGCCTTACCGCGAGGAATTTTATGGCCCTTATACAGCCGCTTATCACAATCATTGTCCATTTTCTTAGTAAGATGAACTGGCGCTCTTTGGCCGTGAAATGGCCCTTGCGCCATAAAACATCAAACATCATCATCAACACATAAACATTTTTGACCGACTCACCTACATAGGCATAACACCGCAGACAAATTGACAAAACAGACCTAATGGCTTACCCTATGGAATTTTAATAGTTCAAAATATCACATGCAAAACGCATTTCAATTCAAGGATTATGAACGTGCTAGAAATTGAAGTCATTGCGCAGTGAAAAGTACACCCACCCTCGAAAATTTGAGGTGGGTTTGACTCTGATTTCACCTCTGTTGACAGACAGTACTGTGGTGTAACTGTGCTTGCAGATAACCAAACAGACCTGATCTTGCTTGTTTTAGGCTAAGTGAAAGCGAAAACATCCAGCACTACAAACTGTATTTGCAATTTTTTTGTTCAATGTAAATATGAAGTCTTCATGGGAGCAGGTTTACATGGGTTCATTTATGGATTCATTCATGGATTATGGAATCATGAGTTCATTTTGCATTTTCAAATGTTAGCAAAGGTTATGCTGCACAACAGTTTATTGTCAAGCAGAATGAGAAATTATGTGTACTAAACGCCTTCAGAAAAAGTCCACAAAACGAATGCTGTCCATACTGCAGTACTTGTCCACACTGAGCCAAGCTGCAGTATGCGGCAGCATCCCAGGTCCAGTCACTGATCCACAATGCTTCAGGGGTCAGCCTAGAAGTAGCAGAGGATAAAACAAAATGGTTTTAAATTTTGAGTTAAGCAACCTGCTGTCTAGCGACATATATAGTTCTTTTTTAGGATAGTTGCATGCGAAGAAGTCTGCACTTTTAGGTGTGTCATCATCACGGAGCAACTCACAGAGATGGCATAGGATCGAGTACAAAACCGGCAGCTGCACAAAAGGGTAAATCAAAGACTGAATGCAAGGAATGGAAGGAGAGAGAGGTTTGCATTGTTAAAAAATTATGTGACGTAATCCCGTAATTCGTCTACTAGACTGCTTCACCATTTAAGCTGAATACAAATGAATAACAATAGTTAACAGGAGCGATACTCTAATAGCGAGATGAAAGACTTCTAAGTAGTTTCTAACTTTGTGTGGTTGGTTTCCGCAGCTACACGTTTAACAAAGCGAGAGTGAAGTGCGCGACAACAAAGAAAGAAGCATCGGCCATCCTAAAGGCTTCCACGAAAGACGGTGCTGCAGTATCTGTATTGGGGATCTCACTAGCTGATATGTAAAACAGTAAATGCTGTCAAGCTTTGAGAAGAAACTGAAGCTCTAAAACTGACACAAGCAGGATTGATCACAGTGCCATCTCTACTAATTAAAAATGTTCGATATCTATCATAACGTCTCTCATTTGGGTGGTCATGACGGCATGAAGTGAACATACATGAAGCTAACCAAGCAGTTCACATAATCTGGCATAACATAAGAAACAACACGATAATAATATCATGAGTGCCAGATTAATAAAGTAAAGTTTAGGCAGCTGCTTCTACATATGGTACAATCGCAACACTTTTCTGCACCGTTGGAGGTCACTCACACGGATTTAAGAGAATTTTGTGAAAAAAATCCAAACGTTATGGCTTGTAAAAGGTTGGTGGCAGAAAAAGCAGAAAAGTCCATACCAACAGTCTCATTTCCTTTCTAAACTAAAAGATTTCTAACAAAAACGTCAGTATTAGTGACACAGTGAACCAGATTCACAGAGTCATCAACCCAATAAACGGGCAAACCAACAGCGAATAGCGCTCAGGTTTACTGCTTCATGTCATTCAGCAGTTAATGGGCTAGTAAGCCAGCTTATTAAGACATATTGTAATACTTAAGCATGTGTCTAGACTTCCCAGAAGGATGAAAGAGCTGCCTTTAAATGACGTAGCTCATCGGGCAGAGCCCTAAAAAGCATCTCTTGGGCACACACTTCTTATGCATTTTTACGTACTGCAGCTTCAATGAAGGTATTGCAGGAGTGGGGGAAAAACAAGAACAAAAATAAACATTCATGAACGAACTTTGGACTGCTCCCGAAAAGCAACATATTTGCTAGCCAACGTGGCTATGAGTTGAAGGCATGATCAGCCTGACAGAAGAGAGAACTAAAGAGCGTGAAGCTAAGTACAGAAAGAAAGTGAAAAGGATATTCGACAAAAAAAAACAGAATACAGCTGTACCAAGAATTGAGGTTCGGGACTTGGGGCTAGCGATGAAATAATTGCGAAACTCAGCAGCGAGTCACACAGGGCCATTCTCTTTTGTCAAAAGGGCAAGCCAGCAGGGACATTTAAAGATTGCCCGATACGCTGGCCTCAATAGTTCCTTCGGATCGGCCTCCACAGCCAACATTCCAAAGGAGTAGAACACCACTTTTCAAAGATGAGTTTACCCTACCATGCGAATTTTATGGATACAAAGATCACTCTGAGCAAGTGAAAAGCAAATAAAATAGTGATAAGGTATAGTACTTCTTATATTAAAGTCAGGTCTACCGTGGCACATCAGGCAATTCTAGAGACTTTGTGCTGCAATCTGGCTAGTTGTGGTGACATCAGGTACCAAAACGGCCACTCAGCGTCACAAAATCTATTAAAATGACTGCTTGTGGGTTGGCAATGGAGCCACAGTGCGTAGCAGTCGAGCGAGTTTCACGATTTCTCGCACAAGCACATGACGATGAGCTAATATTGTGTCACGATGTCAGGGCACTGTAAATACCGAAACTAGCTTTTAAAATGATACTGTTATTACTTTTTCGGAGTGCACTCGAACTTTGCAGTACATTTTCAAGATCCTTAAAGGTTGGGCCTTTCATTTCACGCAAGAAAATAAAACAAAAATTGCAGTTAGTACCCCTTTATAATCTGGGGAGGTTATAAAACAAGTGCTGCAGAAGTGAAGCAAGCTTAAGCAGTTGAAAAATATAAATTATTGCTTGCATAGGTATCTAGGAGGACTGAGGTAATAAATAAAGAAGTTAGAAATGATGACAAGAAGAGAGTGTGTCTGTATTATGTGTAGTCTTTTTACATACCACCTGTTAGCAACTTATACGATAGCCCTAGGTTAGTCTGCATTGAAAGAAAAATATGAACTTTTGCGAGATCACTAAAATTTCAGTTTGTTTTTTAAACAATGCATAACAAGTGTGTGTCAATAGCATAGCATTGTGCCATTTTGCTAGTTACACCTTTGAGTATAATTATGGTAATAATGTTAGCTTAATCTGTACAAATCAAACATTACCTGTCAATCTGAGGTGAAATAATGTTTTCTTTTTTTTTCATGGAGCCAGAACTAGCAGTGTTCCAAAAGGCCCAAGAAATTTCTCAGCAAGGTGCTGCAAACAGATTATAAACTGTTCATAAACTAAACATTCACAGCTCTACAGCTAGTTTAGCACTCCCTGTCATATGCACTCGCCATACAATCATAATTCATTTGCCTTACGCAAACATGCATTCTCTGTAAAATGGAATGCCGAGGAGGGTGCATTTTTTAACACTACGCGCAACTTAGCTCCAGCTGGTTATTCTCTTCATTCACAGGACATTTGTCAAATAATTTACGTGTGAAGAATGCAAGCTCAAACCATTAAAGATTCCGGATTGCAGTTTTGATGTACACACTTTACTCTTTCCAACACTAACTGCAGTGATTTGCAACATGATGCTTACTCTGGGCACGCGATCGTAAAGATTCCCACATGCCTTCTCCAAAATACAGAGCAGCTCTGCGGTGAAGCCTCAAGTAACGCGTGCGTACTTTTTTATTATTTGTTAGCTTTCGACAAACACTCAAAGCTGTGGGTTGCAGTTTAATTTTCTTTTTGTTGTGGTTTAACTTATTCCACTGAAGTCTATGCGCATTAAATGCACTGTGCAACAGCTTCGGTTACTATGCTGGGTTGCGTAGTAACCGAAGCTGTGCCAGCCGGAGCATCGTTTGCGAACTTGAGCGCACCGACGGTCTCGTAAGCAAGCATTTTATGGCTCTGTCTGGAACTGCAAAAAAGAACTTACCGAGGCCAGCATCTCGACGTCTTCTTAATCTTTACTGGATACGACGGTCCACTTCTTGGTGTATCCGGCAGTGGTTGAAAGCTGACTATCACTGCCGGCGACAGCAAAGTGCAGCTTCGGTAAAGGCACGCTCACAGCGTTTCTCGGCACACTTGAACTTTCCACGCATCCCTCCAAACGTTCAGAAGGCGTTTTTCTCGACCAAGATTGCCTCAGCAAACACAGCGCGCGAAGTCTTGCCTGGCAGCTGCCTGCAGCATCGTCATGGGCACAGCCATGTTTGCTGACGACTTAACGCACGAACCAATGAGCGCGCAGCTTCCGAGAACCTTGTAAGAGCGCCTGGCGCAGTGCATGGGGGGGGGGGGGGCGGGCGGTCTATCCGCTCGCCTTTGTAAACTCGCCGCAAAGCCGCGGTCGAGCTAAGAGAGACACAACGCTCCAGAGGGGGTGTGGGAGGGCAAGAGCGAGGAATAGTACAATGTCTCAAGGGATCCCTTCGACACTGCTTCGGTGGGTGCAGCACGGGCAGAATTTTCGACCCAGCGGTGACACCGGGAGGGACACTTTCTCAACTGCCACAATGTTTATGATTCCTGGCCATGGCATACGTAAATTTGTATAGTCAATCATGTCCTACCAACTCAACAAGTTTCCACGCTCCATAAAAGGTGGTTCAGGTGCCCCGCCGCGGTGGTTTAGTGGCTAAGGTACTCGGCTGCTGGCCCGCAGGTCGCGGGATTGAATCCCGGCTGCGGCGGCTGCGTTTCCCATGGAGGCGGAAAGGCTGTAGGCCTATGTGCTGATATTTGGGTGCACGCTAAAGAACCCCAGGTGGTCAAAATTTCTGGAGCCCTCCACTACGGGGTCTCTCATAATCATATGGTGGTTTTGGGACGTTAAACCCCACATATAAATCAAATCAAAGGTGGTTCAGGTATGCTTCCCGCACCAGCACGGGACCAATCACAAAATGGGCAGCTTGAGGTTGGGTCAGTGCAGCCCCGCTTCTATCAGACTGAAGCCGTCACGGCTGCACTCACGCGGACCCTCGGAAGCGACACCTCCTGTTGACGAGTAAGTCCACTCGGGAGGTCATAACTTTGCAGAGGTATGAAAGCTCCCATGGTGCAACAAAGATTTTTTTTTGTGAGCGTCCAGAGTGTCAGACGATGGCAGCAGCAGCAAAAATAAGGTGTACATGACGGTTACCGGTTGAAAAGTGGTATCTGCGGCAGCATGAGTCAGAACACTAGATCGGAGAATCCAGCACGCACAAACTGAGCACGAATAAGCTGCAGCGCACCGGTGAAATAGCACTGCTACACCCACAGAATGGTCAACGCGACAGTGTGCGAACAGCGCTTGTGTCGAGTCCGCGTAAAGGATGACACTTAACTGATGGGTGCTGCAACTCGACGAGTGACTGATGTGCTGCAAGGACTACTGCAAAGAGCAACCAGCTCTGCCACTACAGAAATAATGGGGATCTCTAACGCAAAAGCACCAGTCTGGTCGACATGTGGGTTGGAAAGACACACTAAGGAAGCGTGCTTTAAGGATGGTGTTAACCCGGTATCTACATATGCTCTCAGTTCGAGTTGCTGAGATTCCGGAATTGAAGAGAGCAACTTGATATACCGAGACGGATTCACCTTGCGACTAATACAGAGGCTTGTTGGTGCTCCCTTGACAATGATCTTATGGTGGCACTGCCAAAGTAGGTTTGCCAAGCGAATGGGCTTTAGGCTCCGGGTAATACGTTAAGGCAGCAGCCACAGCAGCACTGCTGCGCTTTATCAGACTTGATTTGCGCCTGTGATAAAAGAGCTCATCCAGCGTATAGAGTTGTGCTTCTACCTCCAGTGTCAGAATGAGAGTGAACCTTAGAAGGCCTGTGATCACACGCGTGACTTCACGATTGATAGTTTTCAATCTCGTCCATTCTGCTTTGGAGATGCACTGGAACTTTGCTTGGTACAAAAAATTGTGCTTGAAATACCGAACATACCAGTTGCGAGTTCGTGCTCTGCTACTTCGCTTAGCGATGCGACAGGCTGTCCTGCGGGCACACCGAATCCCTAGTGAGACCCATCCAGATGCAGAAAAGCCTTCCCTAAGGACGCTGATTGTAGACGCCTCGATTAGAACACGGCTATCAAGCATAAGTCGTCCATGGGTTCGGTCAAGTTTGCGGCGACCCCACTTATTGGCAATCTTCATGTAGTTATAGTCTTTCCTGGTGAGATTGTGAGTACCCCTGAAGAGTATCAGGCAAATGCGGCATCGAGTGCTTGCCCGCACTTGATGGTCGAAAAACGAGTGAGTCGACGACACTGTCACGTCATAAGCATTCATGAAAAATTTTAAGTCGGGAATGCTTGATAGCTTCCATGCCATCAGTAGTAGTGCAACGTTCAATAACATTGAAGCAAGAACTGACCCCTGCGAAACTCCACGTTGCTTATCGAAGTTGCCGTAGCTTTTAGCTATAGTATTATACTTATGCTTAAGATGCGGACGGTGAAAGAGCCATCTCGAAGAAAGGAATCTCTGAATGCTCGGGCACGTCCAGGCAAGCGAATCTATTGCAGAACCTCAAGAATTACTTCGTGGCTGACGTTGTCGTAAGCTTCGTGTATGTCCACTCAGCGACTCTTTCATTTTATTGATGCCAGCCATATGTGCCCGATCCAGCCGTTTACCACCCTCTTCTCCAAAAATTTTCGGCTCCCGCCCATCTCCTAGCCTTCGTTAGTGTTTTGCGGTCATGGTGAAAAGAGCCCATTATGTAGTGTCTCACGAAGGAAATCGTTAAGTAAGTTTTTGTTAAATTGCATACAGATCCGTGGGCCAGCGTCTTGCAGTCTTCATGTTCAAATGATGCCTATCACACTGTCTCTGTAAAAGATACGCTTTTGAGATATCATGTCGCTTTTCGTAGCACTTTGCGGGAAACCAACGGGGAAGCGTTGCTGCAACGCAACTGCATGCGGTGACTTTCAGAGCACTGCGACGCAGCTGCGACATTGCTTCGATCATCAAAGGGGCATGTTTTGGAATGATGAACAACCGTGAAAATTTGGTTGGCACATTGTCGAAGTTTGGGTACAAGAATCTCGCAACCTGTGGTGCAAACAGATATTGATTTGTTGCAGACGCCAGGGACGCCATGTGTATACCAAGTCGGGTTCTGGTGCACCTCGCTCCATCGCCTGAAAGGCACGTCTAATCGAGTGAGTTGTAGAGGAATGTCAAGCGACGCGCACCGTTACATCCAGTTGATTCTAAAAGGCGCCTTTAATGTCTGTGAGCCAATACAGTTAGGTGGTTGAGATTGCACCGATCCACAAGAGAATCTGGGAAGCAAGTACTATCTTTTTTTTTTGTAACGCGACGCTCTGCCCCCAACTGTATCAGTTGTATATGAGGTGTGAGGCAGCACTCGTAGACCCAAGAACTCACGGTAGCTTTGGAAACTTTAGTTCAAATCGAAGCTAATGGAAATCTTTTCACGGCCTCCACAGTTGCAAAGATCCACTCGTTTAGCTTACAGCGGAATATATCCTAGTTCGTAACGTGGCACTTACGTGCTATCCTTGTGGTATACCTGTGTAGAGTCCAACGTGTATGGTTTAGTGGTCACTTCCGCAAGGACTTGTTTTTGGGCTAGTTGGTGCATACTTGGTGCAGAAGACTGAGTCGCTTCCGCATTAATCTGGTTTCTTGCTTGCACTTGACTGATGCAGGGCCCAGCCACCAAGTGATGTCGGGAAAATGAGCAGCAACACCCGCATGATCGCGGTGTCAAGCTGATGACTCTGGTGAATTTAGCAGCTTGAACTATGCATCCAGATATGCTTCGATCACCATTCGACTCCTATGACTCCTAGAGGAATAACCCCAGGCCATTTGTAATGCATTAAAGTCCCCTGTCACTAATATTGGTCGACCAGACTGCATGCGACGCAGTTGTCGAAACTACCCGAAATTAACGTGCGTGTGCTGTCAACTCTACTTATTTATTTATTTATTTATTCATTTATTATTTATTTATTTCTTTATCTTATTTATTTATTTCAAACACTGCAAGCCAACATTTTGGCTCAAGCAGGATGGGATTCACGTATAATGCAAAACTGAATATACTAAAAAAACGCAATGGGCAAACACAAGAAACCAAACGAACAATAAAACTAGTACGGCAATCAGTTAAAGATAGGGCCATCAAAACATGTGGTAGGAGCAAGCAGAAACGGTAACAATGAAAAGTACTAGACCCTTAAAACATGGCATTGATATTGCTAACTTAGTCACCAGAGCTGAATCTACTATTTGGCAACGAATTCTGATCGGCGACCGTGCGATGGAAGAAACTGTATTTAAATGCTTCTGTGCGAGTGAAGATTGATGCTAACGAAAGTTTGTGATTGTGCCATGTTGGTCTTGTACCAAGACGCTTGACCGATGCTGGGAGAGATAATTGATTTTACCTTCCAGGCAGTTGTGAAGGAATGAAAACTTTTTTCCGGGCTCAAAGCGTTGGTTGCTTCTTGAGCTTTGTCAATTGTGTAGGGAAATCTAGTCGTTTGTGTTTTCCGAATATAAATCTCACTGCTTTATGCTTAACATTTTCTAGTGGCGAAATAGCTTTTTGATTATGCGGAACCCACACAATAGATGTGCACTGATATTTAGACCTTATGCAGGCATTGTGGGCTGGAAGTTTTACGCTACTGGGCGCTTTCCCTAGTTTTCGTCGAAGAAGCCTCAGTTTCCTGAGAGAGACTGCACAAATATTTGTTATATGTTCTGACTATGTAAACGTATTTGTTGAGTGTAATGCCTAAGTATTTAAACTTTATCAGCTTCTGCAACCCATCTGTTAATAATTAAATATACAAAAGTAATGACTAGTCGTTTTAGTTATACAAAATAGCACTGTTTTGTCCGAGTTTAAAACCATTCCCCAATACTTACACGAATCTCCAATCGCAGATACACTGTTTTGTTATAAGATGTGGTCATTAGTAGTCGAAATTTTCTTAAAAACAGAGCAATCATCAGCAAACAATCGTATTGATACAGTACCAGAAACCACTTCAACCAGATCAGTTACTTAAATAAGAAATAAAAAAAGACCCAAAGCACTACCTTGAGACACTTCAGAGGTAACAGGAAGCACAAGTGATGATGATTTTTTATTTCTACAAATTGTTTTATATGGGAAAAATATGTACTAATTCATTTAACAATGAAAGACTGCAGGTCAGGGCGTTCAAACTTATACCATAGCTTGCCATGTGGTACTTTATCGAAGGCCTTTGAAAAATCTAAGAATAAAATTTTAAACTGCCCAGAGACGTCAAGTAGAGCCAAAATCTTGTGCACTTGCTGTAGCACGACCGCTTGATGAAAAAAAAAAATGCGGCCGGTTGCGTGCCGCCGAAGTGGCGGGATAGGCCTAGTTCACCTCGCGCCCGCTCTGGCGCCACCACTCCTCCCAGGAGTGGCGCTTTCACACACATTTTCATGTGTGACCATAGGCCATAAATAACGCGTTTCATAGCTACACATCAGATGTTCAATTCTGAATCCTTATTAGGAGTACCTATTACACCACTGTGAGGGATAAGGTTCGGGTAATCACGGCAACTTAAATAATCGTTATCGAGACTGACGAAGACATTTGCAACTTGAGTTATAAGGCTTTAATGCCACACAAAAAAAACGATAATGAAGCTTGGCGTGTTACATGGCAACAGCGAAGAACTGCCTTAGGTACGAGCACGACGTACGTTCTCGAAAGACAAGGTCTGACGCTTAGCGTAGTCCCCCACTGCACTACACAAGGTTTGAAACACTTCACCGTGTGACGTCGAAGGCAGATGAGTCGATGCGTTGCGTTGCGTCTTACGCCGACATCAGCGATGACTCAGGCATGGTCGGAGCGGAGCGTGAGGCAGAGTCGATGTGTGGCAAGCACGTCCCGGACAGCCAGTAGTAGGCCCAGGTCTGGAATACGCCCGGATCCGAGTACAACGCACCGGCGCCGGCTGCTGGATCACACGGTAGAAGGGAGCCAGGCTCGTGCGGACCACAGGCACAGGTAGGCTTCGGGACCACGACCCGACGAGCGCTTCAGCCTGCCACTCTTTCGTTCCGATTCTTCTTCTCGAACGCCCCGTCATCGTCTTCTTCTTCTCTCTCCCCATGGCTTGGCTTGACTTTGACGACACGATTCCGCCTTTTCCTTGTCTCATCGTCATCTTCGTCGACGCACGGCACAGCACAAACTCACAAACATCGCGCACCAGATGAACCTACCGCGCATATCATGACAAAAGTCCCCCCTTTCAAAAGTTTTTTTTTAAAAAAAAAACTGTCCAAAGTGCGCGGGAGACAAGACTTACGACAAACAAATGTACATAACTGTTGCACCAAGAGAATAGTCTGTATGTGAGAGTCCCTAGGCATATGGTACATTATTACATTAATGTTGTATAGCTAGCACGCACACCTGTAGCCTGCTCATATAATCAGCACCTACGTTCTCTGATCCTTTGATATGCTCAACGCGAAAGGTGTACTCTTGCAATGCGAGACTCCAGCGCAAGATCCGGCTGTTCAGATGCTTGGCTAGTGACTTCTGGTTGACGTTCTTCGTAGCGCTTGAGCATGTTTATGTGAAACATTTTCGTGGTGTGCCCAAGGTCCAACCAATAGTCGTGGTCATTCTTTTTTCCTGTAACCGGAAATGGCCCCTTCCAGTGCATAAGAAGCTTGTTTTCCCTGGTTGGGAGCAATATAAGAGCCCGGTCACCAACTTTGAGCTGTCGGGTTTTGGAGGTTCGGTCATAATACTTCTTTTGCGAGTGTTGAGCTCGGGAGAGATTCTCTTGAGCCAGCTTCAAGGTGCGTTCAAGACGTTCTCTCAGATCAAGCACGTATCCGTAAGTAGTCTTGATATCTTCCTCTAGGTCTTCCCCTGTCCAGAGTTCCTTCAGTATATCCAGGGGTCCTCGGACGTGCCGGCCGCAGATCAGTTCAAACGGCGAGAAGCCCATACTGGCCTGAGGTACTTCTCGATAGGCGAATAACAGAGGCGCAAGAAATCGGTCCCATGACTTCGGCTTCTCTTGGCACAACCTGCGCAACATCTGTTTCAAAGTGCCGTTGAACCCCTCGACCAAGCCATTGCATATCGGGTGGTAAGGCGTCGAGCTCAAATGTCGAATAGCAAGCAGAGCATTCACCTCTTCCATCAGGCCTGACGTGAAGCAGGATGCTTGATCACAGAGGATCTCCCGTGGAAATCCTATTCGAGAGAACATCTCCAGTAGTCCATCTGCTACTGTTGCCGAATCAATTGCGGGCAAAGCCACCGCGTCCGGGTACCGAGTGGCGAAATCCACAAGGGTAAGAATGTACCCATTACCCTTCTTTGAAATCGGCGTCAGAGGTCCAATGATATCAACGGCCACACGTTCGAATGGCGTGTCAATCAAAGGCATTCGTCCAAGAGGCGCCTTGCCTACTTTGCCTTTGGGATATGTCCTTTGACATGCGTCGCATAATTTTACGAATCTTCGTACCTCCTCCTGTACACCGGGCCAATAAAACGACTCCAAAACTCGGTCCTTCGTCTTCTTGATACCCTGGTGACCAGATATCGGTGATTCATGTGCCAAGTGCAACACATGGACACGCAACGCCTTTGGAACCACCGCTTGTTGAACTGATTTACCCGGAGTCAAGTGGTAAACGCGGTACAAGATTTCTTTCTCGAACATAAATGAGTGGTATGTGGCTCCTTTGCCGCGGATGAGGGTGTCGACTTTCGCCCTACAAACATCCAGCGACCGGTCTTCCTCTTGTTTTTGGCGAAATGACTCCTGTGTCACCTCTAAGTTTCCAAATTTAGCAGTCGTGAGCTTCCGGCGATGTCCTTTGCTTGAAACACCAACCATGACTGTGCTATTCGTCCCGCATCCATCCTTGGATTTCTCTTCAGAATTCAATGCCTGATTAGTTTCCGACTTCAGGCTCGCTGACTCCTTCCACGTTGAGTCGGGGTCATTAGCGTCACGGGCGCCGGGAACATTTCCTACGATGACATCGTAAAGTGGCGACGTCATGCATTTGACTATCGCATTTCCGGTGAAATAGGGCGATAGAATCCGTACTTCTGCTTCCGGTACCTCGATGCAACTACCATCGGCCAATAAAATAGTGGCGGTAGTACCCGTCAGCGCATCATCGGGAACGAGGGAACGTCGCACGACCAGGGTGTTGCTTCCAGTATCCCTCAAGACTGATACAGTATGTCCAAACACTTCTCCCTGTAACACCGGCAAGTTTCGTGTAGCTGTTGCGGTGCGCGTTCGGAGTGCACTAGCAACATATTCATCTTGTGATGAATCATCGGCACATCGGGGCGTCTCGGACTTCTGGTCAGTAGACACGATGTAAGATGTCATTTTCTTTGACTCGCCGTTGCTTGGGCATGCTCTTGCATCGTGGCCGGGCTTCCGACAGTACCCACAGAAGACTCGTTGGGGTTTCGTGCGGCAATCAGATGCTCTGTGGCCGGGCCGATCACAGACGAAACATCTAAGAGGAGGCTGGGTATAAGTAAATCCTTCTTGCTCCTTGGGAATGTTGTTTGCAGACTTGGTACGAAATACCAACAAGTTTGTTTGCCGCTGGGCTTCTAAGAAGGTATCAGCTGCTTCTGCCATTTCTTTTACCGCCCTGCATTTCTTCTCCCTTAGAAAAAGTGCCAGGCGATCGTGGCAGTTATTCAGAAACTGCTCAGCTACAATGAGGTTGCGCACGGATGCAAAGTCCTCGTCCGTTTCCGACATTTCCAGCCATCTATCGAAGTAACTCTGTAATCTCGTGGCGTACTGTTTACCAGTTTCGCCGTCCTCAGGCTTGCTTTGCCGAAACTTTTCGCGATAGCCTTCGGCTGTGAAACGAAACCTCTGGAGCAAGGCCATTTTCGTACTCTGGTAATCCATTGAGTCTTCTGGCGACAGACGACCGAAGACTTTCAATGCTTCCCCACTGAGGCATAAACTAAGCGCTGTCGCCCACTTCTCCTCAGGTCACTCTTGACCAACTGCTACGCGTTCGAACCTCTTGAGATACGCATCGAGATCGTCACGCCCCTCGTCAAACACTGGAATCAGGTTGTGAGGATTGATCAAGCACGGGCGGCTTTGACTCCTCTCAGGTTCGCGGTCCCGCGCTGTTGGCTCTCGGCTACCTTCAACCTCAGCTAGTCGAATTCGCAGTTGAAGAATTCTCTCTTCTATCTCCAAACGTTCCTTCGCCGCCTGCCTTTCCGCGGAACGCTCTTCACGCGCTTGCACAGATTCCTCATGAGCCCGCTCTAACCGCGCGTCTACCCACGTCTTTAGCTCGGCTCCTTGAAGCCCCATGCGTTCCGCTAGCGTTATAAGCTCTTGCTCACTCATCTTCCCTACAGATTTCAACCCAGTGCAAACGGCTTCGTCCTGTCGTGCGGACGCCAATTGTGATGGATAAGGTTCGGGTAATCACGGCAACCTAAATAATCGTTATCGAGACTGACGAAGACATTTGCAACTTGAGTTTTAAGGCTTTAATGCCACACAAAAAAAACGATAATGAAGCTTGGCGTGTTACATGGCAACAGCGAAGAACTGCCTTAGGTACGAGCACGACGTACGTTCTCGAAAGACAAGGTCTGACGCTTAGCGTAGTCCCCCACTGCACTACACAAGGTTTGAAACACTTCACCGTGTGACGTCGAAGGCAGATGAGTCGATGCGTTGCGTTGCGTCTTACGCCGACATCAGCGATGACTCAGGCATGGTCGGAGCGGAGCGTGAGGCAGAGTCGATGTGTGGCAAGCACGTCCCGGACAGCCAGTAGTAGGCCCAGGTCTGGAATACGCCCGGATCCGAGTACAACGCACCGGCGCCGGCTGCTGGATCACACGGTAGAAGGGAGCCAGGCTCGTGCGGACCACAGGCACAGGTAGGCTTCGGGACCACGACCCGACGAGCACTTCAGCCTGCCACTCTTTCGTTCCGATTCTTCTTCTCGAACGCCCCGTCGTCGTCTTCTTCTTCTCTCTCCCCATGGCTTGGCTTGACTTTGACGACACGATTCCGCCTTTTCCTTGTCTCATCGTCATCTTCGTCGACGCACGGCACAGCACAAACTCACAAACATCGCGCACCAGATGAACCTACCGCGCATATCATGACAACCACATATGTGAGCAGCTTGCTCTAGGAGGGCGAATCTTTCCTAGAGTGTAGGCGTCAGTGAATGCTGCCCGCTTGATTTGCCTGAACTGTGAAAGACTCTTGTAGGATCGCGGTAACAATTAGTAGCGCGGCAATTTTTGTGTGCTTTTATTTGCTTTGCGACGTAAGCTTGGGAGGGCATGTCAGCCGCGGGCAGCCAGCGTTGCTTGAGTGACAAGCGGTCGAAACGCGACCAACCGGTTTCGCCGCGAGCGCAGACACACGGTGCCAGCATATTACCCTGCTTTGTTCAACGCCAGAGACGGTCGAGCATTTCGAGTTACTATTAACTCAAGGAAAAGGAAATTAACCGGGGCAGCAAAAGGGGTGATATTGTAAACATCTTTGTGACGGCCCCCTAATTGTTGCCTCTCGGAACTGGCAGTCAGCGCATCAACGGGCCTCTTCCGAGACCCCACGCAACGCGGTGACTCCTCGCATCGGTTCAGCGTATGGCCCGGCCACGTACTGTGTTCGCGCCTGCAGAATCGCCAGCGCGCGTTGCGAAAACTCTGGAGTCACCGACGACCTTTTCTGCGGGGCCGGCTTTGGTTTGGTCCAGTAACTCTCAGAAGCGGGCTCGCGACACGGGAAATGGTGACGGCCGCCCATTCGACGCCTAGGTTGCCTATTGTTGAATCGGGCATGTCTTCGACTGCATCCCCGTTTATCCGGGCAAATGGGCTCGTAAGCAGAAACATGCGCGGTCAGCGAGCGGTTCCTCTTATGGCGCACAGAGGCAAGAGGATTATAGCCCCGTCGTCAAAAATTGACGTGGTAGAGGGAAATCGCCCTACGGCTGCAATACCGAGTACGGCTAGCTCTGTCTAGATAATTGTGCACCGCGAAGCTAGCCCTGGCCTCTATGCTTTTTCTAGTTTTGTTTTATTTACGTTTTGGTTGTTGTGTTGTTTGGGGAGAGTGCATGAGTCCCACGTGCACAAAGGCGGAATCCTCATGGCGTTTTTTTTATCTACCTAATGTACTGTCCAATCAAAGGACAAGCAGGTGATTATGTGCCGAGAGTGTGGTAAGGGCGGAGCACCAGGAAGAGATAAGAAGAGGCCCTGTGGCTCCGCCAAGTGTTCTGAACTGAGCCTGCTGTGTTAGGCACCATCGGCTCCGCCGAACCCCGTAGGGTCGCCCTATAGAAGTCGGTTCATTTCCAAGTTGTTTTTCTTTTCTTTTTTTGTAACATTTATGTCCAGTGTTTTGTAAAATCTGTAAATACGAGTTTTTCTCAGCCATCTATAACTTCTTTAGCGTTGCTTCTGCTTCATCTTCAAGCGACCAGCAGGCCAATAGCCGCTATTGGGATAGCAGCGTACGTTTCTTCTCCCACTTTGCTACACCACCGCGGGTGGTGCGCCTCGGGCGCCGAGTGGGGAGAAGTGGTTTCTTCTACATCGAGAAGAGAACCTGATTTTACTTGCGCAGTCGACAGGATTGGCTTGCTGTGGACGGAGTTGGAGGAAGGAAGAAGCTGGCTGAGAGGAAAGACGAAGTACAGATGAAGACTCAAATCGGCACCAGACCAACGAACAGACACTGCAGCAAGTAGCTGCGGTAGCTGGAAGCTGCAGATAGCCTGGTGTGCCCGGAAGACACCGAGGGAGTGACTGGGTCAAAGCGGTCCTCGAACGAGTTCTCGACACCCAAAAGGCGCGTCCACGACGAGGTGGGGCATCGACCAGAAGCCTGCAGCAGCAAGCCAGAGCGACGCCATGACAACGGGACCGAGCTATCGTGAGTTCCCTTTCTCATTGCTGTATTGTTGTTGCGGGGAAACAGGCTAGCACCACATTCAGCAGGATGGAGGGTGGCGATGGGGCGAGTGAGGATGGGAGTGGTGACGTCCCTTGGACGGCACGAGACCAAGCAGATCAGGATTTTGAGATGGCTCGGGAACGAAGCCGGCAAATGGAGTTGGAGTTAGAGCTCGCTAAATTACGTCCGGCAAGCCCATCAGGTAGCGTGAGTGATGCTGGCAGAACATTTGAGTGCTGCTCCAACACTGAGTGGCGCAAATACGCCAAATTGTTAGTAGGTACTTTCCCGAAATTTCCCGCAGACGCGGAGGTCCCAATTTGGTTCGAGTCAGTGGAGCATGCTCTGGAGGCATATGGGGTACCTCAAAGTTATTGGGGACAAATAGTCTTTCCACTCGTGGCTGAGCGCATAGAGTATTTATCAACTCGGCTCACACCCGCCCAACATCGGGACTATGAGACCATGAGGAAAGTAGTGGTTGATGAACTGAAGCTGTTTCCCTTAGAATACGAAAAGAAATTCACAGTGGCACGTAAACGAAAAACAGAGACGTGGAAAAGTTTTACAACAAGGTTGGGCAGCTACTTAAATTTTTATGTGGCGTCAAGAGACCTGTCTACCTTCGCGGAGCTTTTGGAACTACTGGTAGTGGACCAATTGAAAACCGTGTTGTCTGAAGAGGCATCAAAATACTTTAGGTTACGTGAGGGGGCAGCGTGGTACAAAAGCACGGAAATCGCAAGGCTCTTGCACACCTTTGAAGACGCGAACGGCAGTGTGGAAGCGCAGAAAGGACAGCCGCGTAACGCAAGCAGTAAAGGGGTAGAAAAGACGACCGACCACCAGGGTAGCAGACCATCGGGTCCGTGTCTGGGTTCGAACACGAGACCGAAGGGTTCGTATAATTCAGGTAGGCAACCGAGGAAAACGGGATGTTTTGAGTGTGGATCGAACACACATATTAGACTCAACTTCCGCACTATCTTGAAAGGGTGGCGCCAAATCCTAGCGCTTCGGAGGGAAATGATAAACTCACTGCTCGATTCTGCCTAGATAAGGTAACGCCTGCCGACCACTTGTGGAAGGTAACTCTGAATTGCAAAGATAAAACTTTGAATGCAATAGTAGACACGGGCGCCGAGATTACGGTAGTGCAGGAAAGCGTGGTTCCTGAAGAATTTATCCAGGCCCATGGCCGCGTAAGCCTCCGGGCAGCATTTGGTGAACGAGTCGAGGCCAAACTAGTAGAGCTCCCGCTAACGCTGAAACAAGGGCAACCGGTGTTCGCCGAAGTTTCACAGGCCACACCGGTCTTGTGTGTGGTCACAGATAAACTAAGCGTGAGTGAATGCCTGCTCTCGGCGAGCGATTGGACCGCGTTGCAGCAGAGCCAGTGTGAATGCAACAAACAGGACACGACACTATCCCCCCGAAACTTGTCCGACGAACGAGAGGCGGCCGCAAAACTAGATGGGAGAGTAGTAGAGCAAAGTAGACCGACTCCGGATTACCCGCGGTCAGCGGAGGGAAGCGTACTACAGCCCAGCGAGGTCGAACGCACCCGGGAGAAAGAATTGGTTACAGCCGTGGAAGTAGAGGAAAGAGAATTAGGGCCGGAAGGAGAGCGTAAGGCTAGAGAGAAAACACCACACACCGCCGAGAACGAGGCAAGTTGCGTGTCGCAAGGTGGCGCAAGTGGCGAGAGGGGCGATTTCGAGGCGTTGCGTGAGGAACAACAGAGTGACGAAACGTTGGGCCGGGCTTGGAGAGATGCCGCGGAAGGGCGAGGTGGAATGCTGGTGATTGACGGGTTGCTGTATCACCGAGAACAGGTATTGGGTCAACCGATCAAGCAGTTAGTTTTACCGACCACCCGGCAGGCTGATGTGCTCAGCCTGGCGCATGAGTCGTATTGGGGCGGACACCTGTGGTTTCGTAAGACGAAAGCGAGAATTAACCTTAGTTTTTTTTGGCCAGGTATAGAAAAGGACGTCCGAGACTACTGCAATTGTTGTCACGCGTGCCAGATCAGGGCTGACAGGAGGCAGACAGACAGAGTTCCCATAGCGCCCCTCGTAAGGCCTCGATACCCCTTTCAGAAAGTCAATATCGACGTCATAGGACCAATTGAGCCGCCGACAACTCGCGGCCACCGCTACGCGTTGTGCATGACAGATCTCTGCACCCGCTAGCCCGAGGTCATATGTCTCAAGTCATTGACAGCTAAAGCTACCTGCGATGCAATGTTGGAAATTTTCAGCCGCAGCGGGATACCAGAGGTAGTATGTTCAGATTACGGGAACAATTTCACCGCCGCGCTGAGCCGCAAATTCCTGACGCGCCTCGGCTGTTCCCCTCGGTTTTCGACACCGGACCACCCGGAAAGCAACGGAGCGGTCGAACGGTGAAACAGAGTATTCAAAAACATGCTATTTCATGTGATATCTGAACAGGGGCGACAATGGGACAAGTTCGTGCCACTTCTACTGTAGGCATATAGAGAAGTTCCTCACGACACTACGGGCGTGTCCCCGTTCCAGATGATGTACGGCAGAAAAACCGTCGGTCCGCTCGCGATCCTACAAAGGGCTTGGACGGGAGAACAGGAAATGCCCGCGACAGTGGCAGACAAGCCGACGGAGTATATGGGAAAACTGAAGCAACAGTTGGAGATAGCCGCGGAAGCTGCTAACGTGACCGCAACTAAACAGCAGAGGGCGTACGCGACGCAATACAACCTTCGTGCGAAAGAAAAGGAGTTTCAACTTGGGGAGAAGGTGCTTGTTTTTGATAGCAACCGTTCCGGTAAGATGCAACCGAAATGCGTAGGTCCGTGCAGGATCACAGGAAAGTACCGCCAACACTCCTATTACTTTGAGACGCCGGCGGGTAAGCGTATGCTAGTGCATGCCAACCACCTGCGCCCGTGCACGTGCCGTGTCGCTGGCATTGGTGTCATATTCCATGACGACCACGAGTTCGGGGAGGTGGAATACGTCCCGCGTCCTGTCACCTCGCACGACAGAGCATCTATCCTACTGGCGGGTAGCTTGGCTCATTTGCAGCCCCCTGAGAGAGTGTTAGTACGGGAGGTGTTTGAACGCCATGCGGCCTTATTTAGCAGAGAAGTGGGGATCGCGCAAGTCGGCGAACATAAGATAAGGCTTATGCAAGGGGCCATGCCGAAACGTAGCCGCCCTTACCGCATGCCAGTGGCCTTGAAGGACGAGGTTTCAAAACAGATAGCGGAACTGCTCGAGCTTGGTTTAATATACCGGTGCGAAAGTTCATTTGCTTACCCCCTTGTGTGCGTCCCAAAGAACGATGGCACGGTGCGCCTGTGTGTCGATTACAGAAGCTTAATTGCCATGACCGAACCAGACGCATTTCCGATGGGATTCCCGCAAGAATTGATCATGAATGTAGGTCAGGCTAGTTATATAACTCTCATTGATCTCCGACGAGGCTACTGGCAAGTTCCCTTAGCGGAGGGGTGACAGCGCATGACCGCGTTCGTGTCGCACATAGGTCAGTTTGCTTGGAGGGTAATGCCGTTTGGACTCAGGAACGCGGCAGCCAGCTTTCAGCGAAGTATGCACCAGCTGTTAGCACCCCATGAGGCGTAGGCCTGTGCCTACTTGGATGACATTGCGGTTTTCAGCAGGTCCCTACAGGAGCACGTCCGGCACCTCCACGCTGTGTTCTCCGCCCTAACGTCCGTAGGTCTAGTAGCTAACATGGAAAAATGTCAGGTGGCGTGCGCGTCTATCCGCTACCTTGGACATATTGTGGGATCGGGAAAGCACGGTCCGGACCCCAGCAAGCTCGCGGCTATTGAGGGACTGCAAGTACCCCAGAATAAAAAAGAGTTAAGGAGTGTTCTAGGTCTGTGCGGGTATTACCGGGGTTACGTACCCAATTTTGCTGGCATTGCCAAGCCCCTTACCCAATTGACGGCTAAACATGTTCCTAACCACATTCCTTGGACGCCCGAGGCCGACGACGCATTTGCAAAACTCAAGGGTGCCCTGTGCAGCGCTGTTGAATTAACCACTCCAGACATTCACAAGCCGTTTTGGCTTTTTACGGACGCTTCCGCTATCGCTGTGGGAGCTTGTTTGGCTCAAATGGCCGATGACGGTACCGAGTGCCCGATTGCTTTTGCCAGTCATCGCTTCACGCCTGATCAGATGAAATGGTCTACGATAGGGCGCAAGGCATTTGGTGTCATTTGGGGACTTAAAAAGTTCGACACCTGGGTATTCGGGGCCAAAATCTTTGTCGTCTCCGACCACAATCCACTCGCGTACCTCACTCAAGCTTCGCCACAAGGGGCCAAATTGATACGTTGGGCATTGGCTTTGCAGCGCTTCGACGTGGTAGTGCAACACAGAAAAGGTACAGCACATGCTAATGCCGGCGCGCTTTCCCGGCTGACAAACCAATGCTGGGAGGAGGTGCAGTAGCCTGAGAGCCCCGCAGCGGCGATCAGTGAAGGAGGGGGAACGAGTGTTATGTGCCACGGGACTAAGTGATGGATTTATGGTGCAAACATGGCAATAACACTTCAGAATGGTGATGGAACTTTTGAACATCATACAACAGTGTGTGACAATTACCAAGTGTAGTGGTGCGAACTGCGTGTGGTGTCTGTTTGCTTTTACGTGCCAATATTTTTTGTTGCATTTTTTTATTATGTTGGGTGGGGCATCAGCGCCCGATTGTTCTGGGGCATGTGTTGCAGTGTGTGTCATGTTAATGAAAACTTTTGCAGAGTGTTCGAGGAATTGCCCACGGCAGGGAATGTCAGATGTTGCATGCATCATAAGCGTTTGGTGGAAAGGCGTGCGGAGCGAGCAGCTCTGGCATGTTTGGTTGGGTGTACTAGATACCGCGTTTCAGCCGCATGATGTTTTGAATAGGCTCGCTATATTAAGAGAGCAGGGCAGCTCACAAAGTAGCTTTGTCATGTCAGCTGGCCCTGGAGACTGGTTTGTTTCATTGTTTTTTTATTGAGCACCCTGACCAAGTGGGGCTCTTTGCGCGCTTCATTTGCAGGAGAGAATTTGCGCATGCTGCTGCCGGCCAGGTGCTGCGCGACCACTGCGTAGTGGGTGGGACACCCCAGCCATTGGCAGAAGCTGTCAACTCGCCCTACACCCACTGGTTGAGCGCGGTCCGTTTTTTTTGTGGGTTTACTTCGGCAACACCGTAGGCAAGTTGTTGCGAAGTCTTGGATGGGGGGTGTAGGACCGCGGTAAGAATTGGTAGCGCGGCAATTTTTGTGTGCTTTTATTTGCTTTGCGGCGTAAGCTTGGGAGGGCATGTCAGCCGCGGGCAGCCAGCGTTCCTTGAGTGACAAGCGGTCGAAGCGCGACCGACCGGTTTTGCAGCGAACGCAGACACACCGAGCCAGCATATTACCCTGCTTTGTTCAACACCAGAGACGGTCGAGCGTTTTGAGTTACTATTAACTCAAGGAAAAGGAAACCAACCGGGGCAACAAAAGGGGTAAGATTGTAAACGTCGTTGTGACCCCTAATTGCCTCTCGGAACTGGCAGTCGGCGCATCAACGGGCCTCTTCCGAGACCCCGCGCACCGCGGTGACTCCTCGCATCGGTTCGGCGTATGGCCCGGCCACGTACTGTGTTCGCGCCTGCAGAATCGGCAGCGCGCGTTGCGAAAACTCTGGAGTCACCGACGACCTTTTCTGCCGGGCCGGCTTTGGTCCAGTAACTCTCAGAAGCGGGCTCGCGACACGGGAAGTGGTGACGGCCGCCCGTTCGACGCCTGGGTTGCCTATTGTTGAATCGGGCATGTCTTCGACTGCGTCCCCGTTTATCCGGGCAAATGGGCTCGTAAGCAGAAATATGCGTGGTCAGCGAGCGGTTCCTCTTACGGCGCACAGAGGCAAGAGGATTATAGCCCCGTCGTCGAAAATTGACGTGGTAGAGGGAAATCGGCCTACGGCCGCAATACCGAGTACGGCTAGCTCTGTCTAGATCATTGTGTGCCGCGAAGCTGGCCCTGGCCTCTATGCTTTTTCTAGTTTTGTTTTATTTACGTTTTGGTTGTTGTGTTGTTTGGGGAGAGTGCATGAGTCCCACGTGCACGAAGGTGGGATCCTCGTGGCGTTTTTTTTTAATCTACCTAATGTACTGTCCAATCAAAGGACAAGCAGGCGATTATGTGCGGAGAGTGTGGTAAGGGCGGAGCGCCAGGAAGGGATAAGAAGAGGCCTCGTGGCTCCGCCAAGTGTTCTGAACCGAGTTTGCGGTGTTACGCACCATCGGCTCCGCCGAACCCCATAGGGTCGCCCTACAGAGGTCGGTTCATTTCCAAGTTGTTTTTTCTTTTCTTTTTTTTTGCAACATTGATGTCCATTGTTTTGTAAAATCTGTAAATACAAGTTTTTCTCAGCCATCTAGAACTTTTTCAGCGTTGCTTCTGCTTCATCATCAAGCGACCAACAGGCGAATAGCCGCTATTGAAATAGTGGCGTACGTTTCTTCTCCCACTTTGCTACACCACCGCGGGTGGTGCGCCTCGGGCGCCGAGTGGGGAGAAGTGGTTTCTTCTACATCGAGAAGAGAACCTGATTTTTACTAGTCTTGTACTACGAAAATAATTGGGAGTAGCTGTACTTCTTTCTTCAAGACGAAGCAGTCAGTAATGCAAGGACTAGAAGAGTGGCCGAAGGACTCAGACGCCTTTCATAAATTCTTTTCCTCTGTTTCTTTGTTACAGGCAATATGGCTATTCTACGGCAGGTTGGGTAGGTTAGTCAATTTGACACAGTTGACAAATCAATGGCACGTAAAGAATTAGAGTCAAAAGAACATAGCTAAGCAATAATAGGTGCTTTTCTGTGAAGCTTTTTTATTGCGCCTCTGTATTTTTTTACTCGTGGCTTATTTCAGCTCTTGTCGTTGTTTTAGTTGGGCATCGCAGCGCCAGAAAACACTGTCTGCTACAAATGCGCACACAACAAAAACTGTACTCTACCACAGAAAACATATGTCTAGCTTTCCACACACATGATCACACAAAGCAGTGACCGTGCACAAACAAACCCCACGACAAAGCACGCGTTGATAAATCGTGCAGCAACCTCACATCTGCACGCACCGTCGTCTACTTTGTGTACGGGGGCAATGTTATTCTTCCTCTCCGTGACGGTCCTTGGCCATCAATATTCTTCAGCCTGGCTTCCCGGCGGTGTACATTTCAGGAGAATTCGTGGTACTGCAAGTAGCGTCTCTTGTAGCGTTCAACTTGAACAGCGGCACACACAGCGGCACAACAGACTTGTTGCATAACACCGAAAAATAATCTGCACACGCACACGCAATAAAAACTTTCCTCAAGCACAGAAAACACAAGGCAAACTGCCCTGCACACTATGTCGCACAATAAAAAAATTGGTCTTGTATCTGCATGTTTCACTGCAAATGTCGTCGAAAGGCGATAGTATTGCGTGTGAAGAAAGTGAACGAAACGTTTATTAAATGTTGTGTGCGAGAAAATTCATGCATGTTATTCTGAAAGCGCCGTGTTAGAGAGTCTCGATCCGTGCAGCAAAGGTACAGCGGCTAGAGCGAAGGTCAATGAGCGCGCATCGAGGCACGTTAGACTTGAGCGCCATCTGGCAGTTATCTTCGAAAACGGTGAAAGGCGTGCGCACCCGCGGAGTAAGATGCGCACCAGTCTCGGAGGTGATAAGGTGTAGAACGCAAAGCGACGGGCAGGTTCCACCACCGTGCCATCTTAACAAAGCATTGCGAACACTTGCCATTTTGAGCAAAGCGTTGCACTGTCAGCGCAGCGTGATCAACGCTATGGTCCTAAGGGTAACTTTTGTGTGGTTCCTCTAATATAAAGGCACACATACGAAACATCGACGTGCTGTTGTGGTACCTGAAATATGCGCAATAATTGTTTGTTTAGTTGACAATCACACAAGTATAAACGCTGAAACTTGAGCAATATTGGTGGACTCAGCGGATGGGGTTGGCCGTTTGAGGTATTGTTTGGTGCCGTTTTGAGTATTGTAACCACGGACAAATAGTCCATTGTATAGACACACGCAAAGACAGACAAAGCAAAATTTTTGCGCCGAAGGTCCCAAAGAAAGACTACCGTCTTTAAAAGCGCGAGAAAGCACACGAAAGAGCACACGAACACGTCGAAATCCTCACGCACGTACCCACATTGAAACACGAACTGCCATCCGCTTCAGATGGATGGATGTATCCGGCTGTGCCCTTTAGATCGGGCGTTGGCTCACATCACCCAGCCATAAAGTAAAGTACTATCACTATGTGTTTAAGGATTGAATTTCACTCGCGCCTTGATTATAGCCAGCAATCAGTTAACCTTCTCCTGGTTATATCTTCCCGTTTAAAGTCTATTTTGCCTTCACTATCTCTAAACACCAATGCTTTGAAAGATTCCGCACCATTATCTTGGACTATAGGTTTGAGCCCTTTACAGAACATTATGAAAAGTTGAGCCATTTTCGTTTCCTCTCCAAATGCACTACGTAACGTGTATGTGCCTATGTGTTTGGTTCGGTACGTCTTGGTCCGCAATACTTTCGTTCTGACCTCGAACAGCAGAGAACTACCCCGAGAATTGTCGTACATCTTTTCTTATACAATTTCCTGCTTGAAAGCTCGGTAGGTGTCCAGGGATGATTTCTTGAGCATTCCACTCTTCCACATGTCCCTCTCTGTTTCCTTCACCTTCTGCTTACCCGTTTTTTCCTTTTGGCTTGTTGTGCTGCTCTAGTTTGAATACTTGCTCGACAATTTTCGAGTTCCCTTCCTCTATTTAGTATCAACATTCATCGTGCACAAGCAGCTGAAAACTTTCCTAGCACAACGCTTATCTCCAACTTTTCTCAATTGCTCCTCCAATTCTATTTTGCTGCTAGCTTTTCTGGACTCAAACGATGTCGATCCCATGTCACCCTGTACCCTCTGATTTGGGGTATTCCCGTGTGCTCCCAAAACAAGTTTACCTATGACACGTTGTTTAATTTCTAATCTTGCTTGAACCACTGATTTTATGCACAAGATCGCATTGCCGAACGTCAAACCTGGAACCCTTCCAAATCCCGCTCACAGCGTCTTACCTATTGTAGTTCTACAGTGCCCTGATTTTCATTACAGCTGCATTCCAGTTACCCTTGGTAATTACGTATCTTTCGTGCTTCCTTGGGTACTCAACACCGTTATTTATTCATACGCCCAAATATTTCTATTTATTCTGTGTTTTATGCTCACTGCCTTTGTTAGCATTGAAAAATTCTGACTGCCGATTTTCCCTTGCTGAACCTCAAATTTAACTTTTGCCCCTCATTACCACATACGTCTATCAATCCCTGCAGATATTTCTTGTCGGCTAATAATGTTCAATGTGTTCTCCTTGCTTGAAAAAAGAGAGGAAAGAGTCGAGTCAACTCACCTCTAATTTGGCCCGGTAGATACAGCCCTGTAGATACAGCATGAATAACAAAAGTGACAATGGACATCCCCGTCGAAGCCCGTGTGTATATTTCTGTAAGTTGATTGATTTGTAGGGTTTAACGCCCCAAAACCACTACATGATTATGAGAGACGCCGTAGTGGAGGGCTCCGGAAATTTCTACCACCTGGGGTTCTTTAACGTGCACCCAAATCTGAGTACACGGGCCTACAACATTTTCGCGTCCATCGGAAACGGAAATGCAGCCACCCCAGCCGGGATTTGATCCCGTGACCTCTGGGTCAGCAGCCGAGTACTTTAGCCACTAGACCACTGTGGCGGGGTGTATTTCTGTAAGTTCAGATACCTGTTCTTCCCATTTGATAACTACATTGTTACTTTTACAGATATTCCTACAAGTTGTCTGGCACCTTCTGTACTCACAGGTTGGTGCCTGTTTTGTATATTCCCGCCACACACCAGCAAGCAAAGCGCGCAATCAAACGCTAAACTGCTCGTGTCCCCATACCACATGCTGGTGAAGACTGTCGACTCGGAGAATAACCAGCACGAGACAAAGTCGGGTTGAAGTAGACTTCGACGAAGTTTAGACGAGTGAGCGTAGAACTTCTTTACATGTTGAGTAGCTTGAGTTAACGGGCACAGGTTCGCCCTACATAAACAGTTGTTTTAAATGAAGGCGCTGTATTTGTTTGGTACCAACTGGAGGAGGTGCTGGGTAATTATTTCAAGCCCACCTCAAGCTAGGAAGCCTAGCCCAGATTCCCAGAGATTACAGCCAGTGGAATTTGAACCTGTCTGCCAACCCGCGAGCCGCCACCTTTGTGGTGAGGAACCCGAGTTTGGCCGTTTTGTAGATTCGTCAAGACCAGTGGAGACAGAAAGTCGAGAAGCTACTACAATGGCCGCCCAGCAACGACATTTCCATCTCATGTCGTCATGGATCCACTCCGGACACCAGAGGTCCTCCACGGTGATATCTTTGAAGATGCTGAGGACTAGCTCAAGGGCTAAAACAGCGTTACGTCTACGTAGCACAGCAAGATTCCGCGCGTACGTGGTTTGAGAACCACGAAACATCCTTCCTGTCATGGGATGACTTTCGTAGGGAGCAGCTTGCTACCTGCCCAAACACGGATCGCAGAAAAAGGGCAGAGGCTGCTCTACAGATGAGACACCAAAGAAACAACGACAGCGTGGCCATGTACATTGAAGACATGTCCCGAATCTTTGGCCGAACAGACCCAAATATAACTGAGGAGAAGAAGTTGGGACACCTCATACGTGAAGTAAAAGAGGAACGTTTTGCAGGCCTCGTGCGTAATCCGCCCTGCTCTGTGGCTTAATTCATATCCGAGGCATCCATGATATAGAGGACACTGCAGCAGCACGCGCACCAGTACAACAGGGACGTAGGTGTTTCATCAGTTGGCTCAGCGTCAGCAAGCTTCACGAGCAACATCGATCTCTTGTGGGAGTTGGTGAGGGTTGTCGTCCGGGAAAAGCTGCAGCAAATGCAACTGACTCAAGGAGCTCCAGCGATGCGCTCCCTTCCGCACGTTGTTCGTGAAAAAGTGCAGCGAGAAATTTTTTGGCCGCAGCCCCAGGTACTGCAGCACGCACAGCCAGAACCCCAGTTTCAGTTGTCGTGCGCACAAGTTATACGGCAAAGCCTGGGACGCACGAACCGTGCAGCAGTGACCACCGTCATGCCCCGGACAATTTTCTCTAGTGCACCACCATCACTGCCAGAAGCACGACCGCGTACGAGTGACGTTCGGTGCTCTGCAGACCGACGGCCCCTGTGTTACCATTGTGGACCGGTAGGTCACCTTTATCGAGCTTGCCAGTATTGTCGAGTGGGACTGCGAGTCTTCCCAGTCAACGCACCCTGCCCCACAACGGTGAGCACCCTTACGAGATTGAAGAGTTTCTGTCTTCGCGCCATACGCTGCAGGATACCCAGCAACGGGAGTTGCGGTCGTCAGCACCAACGCGCTACCGATTGCCGAGTCCTCATAAGTCATCAGATCTCCCGAGACGTCGTTCACCTAGCCCGCGCTGAGAAAACTAGAGCCAGCGACCTAAGGAGGCAAGGCCGCTGACACTTGGAAGACAGAAGACCCTCCATCCCGACCAGATGATGGCAGTTATGCAGCGACGGATAAGTGCAGTAATGGTGACGTTACTCCTGCGACCTCTCAGTCACCATCGACGACCTCGAGGCTGTTGCGCTGATAGACACTGGTGCAGACTACTCCGTGGTCAGTAGCGTCCTCACAACGAAATTGAAAAACGTGCTGAGGAAATTACTCGACCTCATATGTAGACGCAAAATCCCTTAATTTAAACGAGCGGTTTTGTTGAAACCGATAGAGCTACCAAAGGGGCCATTTATGCAGGTGGGTATGGATTTCTTTGGTCCATTTCCTGTATCATATTCGGGAAACTGCTGGATTATTGTAGCAACAGACTACATGACCCAATATTCTGAGACGTCGTCCCTCGCAAGAGGAAGGGTGAGTGAAATAGCGCAGTTTTTTGTCACTCAAATTATACTGCGACATGGCGCATCGAAAGTGGTCGTAACTGACAAAGAAACAGCGTTCACTGCCCCTTTAATAAAGCAGAAATGAAACTCACACTTACCGATCACAGGAGGACTACAGCCTATCATCCACAAACAAATGGATTAACTGAAAGGCTCAATAGAACGCTCGTTGACATGATTGCCATGTATGTGGACGTTGAGCATCGTACATGGAACAATACGTTTCCTAATGCTAAATTTGCATACAACACTGCAGTGACCCACTTCACATCATTCCAGAAGACCCACCTGACATCATTTTAACTTGTCTACGGTCGGACGGTAACAACGACATTAGACCTGATGTTACCTGTCGATGATTTGAATGAGAGGGACACGGATATTGGTGAATACATAGAAAGGGCGGAAGAGGCATCACAGTTGGCAAGACAGTGCATCCTTTACCAGCAGGGTGTCAACGCATATTGCTATAACCTGAGGTGAAGAGACGTGCAGTACAACCTCGGAGACAATGTGTGGGTCTGGACACATGTACGAGCTCCTGGCCTATCTGAAAAGTTGATGCAGCGCGATTTCGGCCTCTACAAAGTACTTCACCGGCTTAGAGCCTTAAATTATGAAGTAATCCCCGAGGGTCAAGTGTTCTCAACGCGACGCAAGAGTTACCCAGAAGTAGTACATGTAGTACAAACAAAACCATACGACGAAAGATAGTGAGCCTCTACATGTGCCCTACTCTCTGAAACAGTTCATTCTTCAAACGCATCGGGACGATGCGTTTCAGAAGGGGGACTAATGCCACAAGTTATTTGGCCTCTTCTGTACTCGCAGGCCAGTCTCTTTTTTGTATATTTCGCCACACACCAGGCAAGCAAAGTGCGCATTTTAAACGCTTAACTGCGTGCTTCATTATACCACGTGCTGAAAAAGGCTGACGACTCGGAGAATGACCAGCACGAGAGAAAAAAGGGTTGAAGAGGACGTCGACGAAAGTTGGACGAGTGAGTTAGGACTTCTTCGCAAGTGAAGTAGCTTGAGTTACGGGCACAGATTCGCCCTCAATAAACAGTTGTTTTAACGGAAGGCACTGTATTTGTTTGCTGCAATGTCGTTAAGAAGATTAGTTATTTTATTTTCACATCTATTTTGTCCAGTTTTCTCCACAATTCTTCTTGAACCACACCATCGTAGGCTCCCTTGATATCTAGAAGTGCCAGCCACAAGGGCATGTGTCCTTTTTTTCGCTATTTCAATACAATGCATCCATGAAAACAGATTGTCCTCCAACCTCCTTGATTTCCGGAACCCATTTTGTAGTTCTCCCAGTACCCCCTCACTCTCCACAAATGTCTGTATTCTTTCCTTTACTATTTGCATCACCAGCCTGTGAACTACTGATTTCAGTGTTATAGGACGGTGGTTGCTGATATCGGCTTTGTCCCCCTTTCCTTTAGAGATCATGGTAATCCTCCTTATTTTCCACCCATTGGGGGCTTCACCAACTATCATTGCTTTGCTCGCTGCCTCTCAATGTTTGCTTAAATTTGGTCCTAGTTTTCTTATTAGCATAATTGGGATGTCGTCAGGGAATGTTGATGTGCTATTAGGAATCCTTTTCTCTGCCCTTTACCACTCTCGTAGTTTCAGTGGAGCCACTGCACTAATTGGTCTATCTTCGCCTGGTACGCTGGATGCAGAGCTTTTTTGGTGTTTAAAATTTTCTGTCAGTATTGTTTTTATAAATTTTATTGTGTCATCTTCTTCTAGTCTGACCCCTTGGACTTTAGTTATAAACCTCTGTTCCATGCTTCTCTTATTACTCAGCGAATTGAGATGGTTCCAAAACTTTGTAGCTGCCTTCCTATCCTGTTTGTTTATATCTGCCATCTATTGGGCCCCCTTTAATTTCTTCTATTCTTTTCACTGATCAGAGCAGACGCTTCTTTTCTACAGCTACAAAAGTTGTCCCATTTTTTTTCGACAGAATATTCCGGTTCACCCCTCTGCTTAGCACATCTGTGTTCTCTGGAGGCTTCCTGACGTCTTAGTATGGCTCATTTAACTTCCTCATCCCATTAGCTCTCTGGTTTGTGTCTCCGTTTTCTGGTTGATTGGACTCGTACGTTAGCAAGATCTAACTCCAGCTATCGAGTTAGATTTGTGTACTGTAGCAAGGCTCAATAAGCGCCACGTCACTGTTTGTATCTTTAGTGCGCATGCCTGGCGGCGGCGCTAGTTGTGTATATATACTCGTTCTTGTTCCGGCAATAAAGTTGTTCATTGCCTGAAGCCGACTCGCACACATGGTGGCAGCGGATCCCTGTCACTATGTCGGGTCCGTCAACCCTGCTTCCCCGCCCAAGCCACTGGACCCGTCGACAGACTCATGGCTTGCATGGAAGACATGGAAAAGTGAGTTCACTTTGTTCTCCACCGCTACCCAGTGGAGAAAGCAGCCTAAAGAAGTACAAGCAGCAACGTTACTCGTAACAGTCGGCGAAGAAGGTAGGAAGGCTTACAACACCTTCAAATTCAAAGATGATGCAGACAAAAACAACGTCGAGACGTTGCTCGAAAAGTTTGAGGAATTCTACAAGCCAGTGACTAACCTGACGTTTAATGAATTCTGCTTCGGATAAAGGAACCAAAGGCCAGGGGAGTGTTTCAATGACTGGCTAACCGATCTCTGGCTTTTAGCGAAGAACTGCGAGTTCGGGGACCTAGAAGACCGTTTGCTTCGCCGCCGGATTATTCTGGGATTGAGAGATAAACGCTTGCAAGAAAAGCTTATCACCGAGAATCCGTCGTACAGCAGGACCGTCAAAATGTGTCGCGCCCAAGAAATTGGGAAGGAGCAGTTTAAAGAAATTAATGAAGGCACAGAAGCAGCAAGCGCCGCAGTTATTCAGGCAGTCAGCACCCAAAAGCATCACTGTAGTCGGTGCGGTTATAGCGCGCACGGTAACGCAAGGTGCCCGGCTACAGGAAAAACCTGCAAAAATTGCGGGGGGCGTAATCATTTCGTTCAAGCATGTAGATCGTCGGTGCGGCGACAAAACAGAGGCGTGAAAAAAGAGCTGCACGAACTACAAAAGGATAAAGAAATTTTTTTCTTGGAAGCTTTGACCGTATGCGCAGTCGCAGCGGTAGATAACTGGACTGCAGCAGTTGACATCGAAGGCTGCCAATTCACGTGCAAGCTAGACACGGGTGCTAACTGCTGCGTAATTTCAAGCAAAGACTCGAAAAAGCTTAGCAATGGGCCTCTGCATACCTGCCACGCGACCCTGACCGCCTTCTTCGGCTATAAGACCCCAGCGACAGGAAAAATTCGGCTGCGCCTACGTGCTAACAGCAAAGAGCACGAAGAAACGTTTTTTGTGGTCGAACAAAATGTGCCTGTGACTCTAAGTGGATTAGTGGCGGAACGCCTAGGATTTATTTGCCGCGTGCAAAATATTCACGTCCAACAGTTGTACCCAGCGGCTCAACCTTTCGCAGAAGTCTTCAGTGGACTGGGACAGCTGAAAGGCGAAGAGTACGCAATGAAGTTAAAGCCCGGAGCCATTGGAATCGTCGTGCCAGCCAGGCGAGTTCCCGTGGCCCTTCAGGAAAGAGTCAAGGAAGAGCTCAAGCGTATGGAAGAACAAGGCGTGATAACTAAGGTAAGGGGTCCAACGGAATGGTCAAGTCACATGGTCACCGTCGTTAAGAAAGATAAAGTACGCATCTGCCTAGATCCCATCGAGCTCAACAAAGCACTTTTGCGGGAGAACTATCCTATGCCTACACTGGAAGACGTTGTGCCAAAGCTTGCTGGAGCCAAATTTTTTTCGACATTAGACGCAGCTTCAGGGTTTTGGCAGATAAAGCTGAATGACTATAGCTCCAAAATTTGCACAATGAGTACACCGTACGGACGCTACCGCTTTCTCCGCATGCCCTTCGGTATTGCCTCAGCACCAGAAATATTCCAAGCAGCGATGCATCGTGTCCTAGAAGGTCTCTCAAATGTAGCGGTAGTAATGGATAACATTCTTGTCTGGGGCAATACAAAGCAAGAACATGACTACAATTTGCAGCTCCTTCTAGCACGCTGCCGCGAACAGAATCTTCGACTAAACCTAAAGAAGTGTTTCTTTTTGCAGACAGAGGTTCGCTACCTTGGGCACGTGCTCACTGCCGAAGGCTTGCGTGTTGGCCCACAACGTGTACAGGACATTTTGGAAATGCCGACACCAAAGAACTGTAAGGAGCTACAAGTTTTTTTGGGCACAATGAACTTTGTACAGCGTTTTATTCCAAACATGTCGGAGGTCACAGCACCACTTCGTACTTTGCTGCGGAAAGACACTGCATGGGTCTGGACGGAGGTGCAGCAAGAAAGTTTTCTTAGACTGCGTGAGGCTCTGATACAAGCGCCAGTACTCCGGTATTTCGATTCCAGTAAACCGGTGACCTTATCGGTGGATGCGAGCCAGCTGGGGGTGGGCGCTGTCCTAATGCAGGATGCGCAGCCCGTCGCATTTTCGTCACGGACTTTTACGGAAGCGCAGACAAGATACGCACAGATAGAGAAGGAAACACTTGCTATTGTACATGGGTGCACTAAATTTCATGACTACATATTCGGACAGCATGCAGTGATTGTGGAAAGTGACCACCGGCCCTTAGTAGCGATATTCAGTAAGCCGTTGTATCAGTGCCCACTACGGTTACAACGCATGCGCCTTACTCTACAACGTTACCCCATCCATGTGACTTACAAACCGGGCAAAGAACTATTCCTAGCTGATGCTTTGTCAAGGTTTCCGGGCAAAGCATGCATGCCAGAAGACGAGCAGTTTCAGGTCAATGTTCTTCAATGTATTTCAGCCTCTGCACACGCGCTGCAAGACTTGCTTCAAGCCACCAATGAGGACTCAACCCTGGGCAAGCTCCGCGAATACGCAAGTACAGCATGGCCGCTTCACAAGCAAGACGTCCCCGAGCCACTTCGGACGTACTGGGAGTACTGGGACGAGATACACGAACAGGACGGCCTCGTATTCCGGAGTAACAAGGTAATCGTGCCACAATCGAAGACATCAGAAATGATGAGTACTCTTCACTCAGCGAATGTGGGAGTCGAAAAAATGAAGGCTAGGGCAAGGAACGTGATGTTTTGGCCGAATATGGCGGGCAACATCGAGCAGTTCTGCAAAGCTTGCAAAGTATGTCAAAAGCATAAACCTCAGAACCCTAAGATGCCACTTTTCAGTCACGAGGTACCCTCGCTACCATGGCAAGTTGTCGGCATGGATTTGTTCTGTTTCGAAGGCTGAGAGTTCGCCGTCATTGTCGACTTCTACTCGTTCTTCTTTGAACTACGAGAGTTTCGGACGACAACGGCGAGCTCGCTTAAAATATGGTGTTCAGAAATTTTTTCCGTCCATGGCTTGCCACTAAAGTTGTGCCGTGATAATGGCCCGCCTTTTAGCAGTCATGAGTTCAAGGAGTTTCTGGACACTTTGGGCATTGCTCACGTAACCTCAAGCCCCTACCACCCGCGGTCAAACGGCATGACGGAAAGAGCGGTCCAGGAGGCAAAAAAGCTTTTAAAAAAGTGCTCATTGAAAATGCCCGTGTTTCAAATGGCTTTGCTTGAGTGGCGCAATACTCCACGTGATGATGTGCTCCAGTCCCCTGTGCAGAGGCAGATGGGACGCCAAACTAGAACTCTGCTACCGGTGCCTACCAGCCATTTGGAACCGAGGACCATCCCACCGAAAGTGGTACAGGGCCGCCTTCAAGAAATACGGCAACGACAGAGGACCTACTACAACCGCAGTAGCAGAACGCTACCAGCCTGTGAAGCCAGGCCTGCAGGTCACCGCATATGATACAAACCAGCGGACCTGGGCGCCTGCAGTCTTCATCAGACCGTTCGGGAAAACCCGCTCGGCCATCGTTAAAACAGAAGACGGCCGGGAACTTCGGCGCACAAGAGAGCATCCCCGCTTGCTAGAACCGCAACCAGAATAAAACCAGCCAGAAGCGAGCCTTGTTCCTCCAAACGGGGCGTCCACAACGGCCCCTACAGAACTACGGTGAAGCACAAGGCAACGATGCGAGCCCTGTCGGTACCCTCTACATGAGAGACGCTAACCAGGTGATAACTGCCCCGTAAAAAGGGAAGATGTAGCAAGGCTCAATAAGCGCCACGTCACTGTTTGTATCTTTAGTGCGCATGCCTGGCGGCGGCGCTAGTTGTGTATATATACTCGTTCTTGTTCCGGCAATAAAGTTGTTCATTGCCTGAAGCCGACTCGCACACATGTACTTCTATTCTGTTTTAGTGTCCTCAGTGATTATTTTTTCGATCTGCTTACTTGCTATATCTATTTGCTTTTTCTAATAAATATTACCGTGTGGTTGCTCACAATGTCTCCTTTCCTCTCTCCTTGCTCTACGAAAACTTAGATTCAAACGTTTGTGATCAATATCCAAGCTTCTCGACTCATATTGATCTATGTTCATCACCCTTATCCGATCACACAGCTTATGTGAAGTAATTGCGTAATCTATTGTCGACTGCAGCCTTCCCACCTCCCATGTTATCTGCTCTTCGCATTTCTCGGTGCTTTTGCAAATGACTAAATCATGCCTTTAACACATATCCATTAGCATTCTGCCTGCTGGGTCAGTATATTCATCCATATCGGCTATGTGGCCTTCATATCTTCTAATATAATTACCTCGCACTCTTCTCCTAAGTCGTCAATGAGAGTTTCTATGCAGTGCACCATTTCTTGGTTTTCCTCCATAGCTTCTGCCTCTGTCCACAAGTATACGAAACCCAGGAGTGTCATCGGCCCTGCCACTTTCCCTTTCAGCCATAAATGTTCCTTGCACTCCTGCTTGACCCTTTGCCAGCCTGTACTTTTTTGAAAGAATGCCCCAATACCACCCCCCTTTCTGATGCCTTCTGTTCTATTACAATATTCCCACGCGTACTTCGGATTGTTAGGCGGTTGTTCCCTGTAACTAAGATGTGTTTCTACAAACAGACATACCACCCGTTTCTTTTTATTAGATGTTCTTTTCTTTCTCCCAACTTCAGCCTATTCCTGCCACCCTGCATGTTAATATACTCTACCTCTAAATTGGCTCGGCCTTCGTGGCTACATCGGTTTCTGCCCCCGACTCTGCGTGTCTTAGATATCGGTGCCACTTTAACATCGTATATGCCTTTACCACCTGTCAGAGAGTCCCTATGGTTGTTTTCCTTGTTACTAGCTATCTTGGAGTCCAAAGAGCCCGCCTTCTCTCCCCCCCCCCAAGAAAAAGCTACTGTGCGTCCTGAAGGTCGCCAACCCACCTCATGAATTAGCCTTCTATCGAAGTGACTTCTCTCTCGTTGAAAATCACCCCACCTATGCACCTCTCTATTTATTTCCATTACCTCAAAGCCTTTTTCGCGACTAATTTGCCATTTCTCTTTGCTTGCGTCGACAAACCCTCTTTTAAGGTTCCGTCACGCACTGGTACCTCTGGTATTGCGCATATCACTACCTGTACCTAGGGGGAAATGGCGCGCATATCATTGACCCCTTTTGCCATTGTGGTCGCTAGTCCTACCAAGTCTTCATTTAATACCAGTGTCACACGGGCACATTTAATCGCGGTCAGTGTCGATTCGGATTAAGGAGAGATGCGGGTCAAAAAACGGAAGTTTTTTTCATAATTACCAATTTTTAAATTTTTTCCTGTTTTGATAAGATTAGTACCTCTACTGTTATGAAAAAAAGTACAGGTCGATAATTAACTGGAAATGTTTTTATAATTGCATCTAAAGAGCGCAAGGTGCTTGTTAGAAGGTCCAAAGTGTGCAGTCTTCGAGCCCCTAGCCGCCAATAATGCGCCGCCGCTTGCCATTGTTGATAGCATTAGCCGAAGAGTCGAGCCTCATTCTTCAAGCAACGACAGTTTCTCTCGCTGATGCGGTGCAAGAAATAATAAAAAGAAGCACAATTCTGTGCGTTTTTCGAGCGCCGTGACTTGCTTATCACGTGGTACGGATCGGGACCGCCATTAGCTGCTGCGCACTTGTATGTGCGGTGACGCCTATTTGCGGGGTCCATGTCTTGTCGAGCAGCGCAGCTGAACAATGCTTTTCTCGTCTAATTATCTCCGTTATGAAGGAAACATGCATTGCTCGCAAGTGAAAGCCATTGTGCGGCCTTCACCTGCGACCAAATAATCTAAATCGAACCATCTTGCGATCAATGCCAAATTTGCGGTCAATGCAATAAAGTCGAAACCAATGCATCAAAAGTCATTCATACCCGTCAGCCGGAAAGTTCGTGATGTGGCAATGGATGACGTCAGCACCAATCTTGCGAGGTTGAAAGAGCTCGCAGTGAGAGAACTTAACAGGGACGATGTTGCCATTATGTACGAGGGTATGTGGCCCAAACATGGCCGCAAGATGGCACGACACTGGACTTAGTTTGGATTTCGCAGTCCTGTCAAACTTCTTCCTAGCTTGCAGTTGGCACAAGGCTCTGCCAGATGGAGCGGAAGTTTGGCAAGCGTTTAATGGCTCTGTCTGTGAGCGAAATGTCTCTGAGGAGTCCGCTCTAAAAAGCCGAGAGGGACAAACTCATAGGGCTGGCGTATTTTAGTCTCAGTAGCCACTACAAGAAAGATTGTTCTTTTTGGTGTACAAATTTCATCAGATTTAATGATATCTTTCATAAATAAAAACTCATACATTAAAAACTCATTTTTCTCACAACACAAATTTTGGCATATTTTCAATGTGCCCTTCAATTGCGGGCACTTCTAGTGCTTGGATCTGCATGAAATTTTGCCGAAATTTTTTCTAAAGTATAGCATATGCAATTATCTTGTGTAATTTTCAATATTTCATTGTATGATAAATATTTTATGTAAACCTTTACTAGAGTAGGTGAAATATGGAATTTTTACGTCTATTATTTTTCACGCTGAGAACATATTTTGTATGTACTTCCTAATTAGTTATTTGCATTCTAAACATTATTTCAAACATTATGAACTATGAATGGTAAAAATTACGGATGTTCAGGAATTGAAAGGGGGGGGGGCAAAAGGTTAAGGTTTCCACTTTGTCATTTTGCAGAGCTAAAAGTAAGCAACTTTCAAAAAACTAATTATACATTTGAAATCAGCATAAAAAGTTTCACAAACAGCTCAAGTTTCATTGCTTTAGAATGAATACTAAAAAGTGTCTTCGAGTAGCATCTCCCCTTAACCACGATCCAGATTAGGTGCTGCTATACGGCCACTTTTATTCACGATCAGGCGTGATCGGAATCAAGACTATCACGATCAGCGCATCGCGATCTGCCTGAGAAATCGCGCTTTTGCTGCCGTCTGCACCCCCTGGTTGAGCTTGTTGAAAGCACAATATACATGAAAATCGAGCATAGTTCAATAAAAAACTCTTTAAATCAGCTGTATGTTTAGAAAAAGGCAAATTAAAAACTGTTTAAATAGCAGCAATGCCTAAAGTATTGCATAATTTAGGATTTGCATCGACCTCATTTAGTTACGGGAGAAGCAGATGGAGCAGACGACAAGCAGTCGAACGTTGCCGCCAGCACTTAGTTCAACTTTCACTCCGTCGGAGCTGTTGGGGCACCTAGAAGCAAGCTGATTGTGAGCGTCGCAAGCCTTTCGACTACCTCGCAACGCACGTGCACTTCGTGGTCGATGAAAAGATCTTTAGCGCGATTGACCGCTAGCAGGAGCGACTGCAATAGATTTGAGGTGCCAGAAGGGAAACACTGGCGCGTACAACAAGACTGGCGCTTCGCTGCGACTACGCGGCCACGAGCGGGGGCCATCAGAAAAGTTTAAGAATCTCACACAGCAATACAGGTAAGTGATGAGAAAATTTATCGAGTGGTGGATTTATGAAATCACTGTCGGAGTGGCCTGCAAACTTTTTGACGTTCGAGCGGTTCTTGCACGAATAACATTGCTGATGAAGGGCTCTATAGATACACCGTACATATAGTTTTGTCAGTGGCACTATTTGCGGCCCGCAAATGCCACCTGGGGCGTTTCATCTGCCCCAAGCTCAAACCGCAATAGCTTGAGCTCTGTAGCAGCGGTCATAAAGTTGATCGCAATCAAGAGAACTAATCCGGATCGCCCTGATCGCGAATAAATGTGCCAGTGCAACACCGGTATGACATCGCTTAAACCGCCTGCAAATATTACGAGGTTGCGTATATCAGCTTTAGTTGTGAGTTTTGCGATCACTTGCTCCATTACTGCTTCCAGCTTACGTCCTGGGAACGTCCCTACTGAAACCCGCTTGTTCCTTTTACCCTCTCGAAGAATGCTTCTGCGCAACGATTTAAATTCGAGTCCTCAGTGATGATCACGTGCTGTGGGTTTAAAGCTATGGTGTCCCGCATTTGGAGGTTACTTGCACCTGTGACGCCGGCGGCTTCGTCCCCTCCCACACCTACTTCACTGAAGCTGGTTTTTTTGACAATTGAACCGGCTGAACCTGTTTCTTCTGAAGCTGTTTTCTTTTTATTCTCTGTCGCTCTGGGTGCCTGTGCCCTACTGTTCTCTCTGCCAGCCGCTCCTTTGTTCACCTTGGTTAGTGCCTCCTAGGTGGACGTGAACCTTTCTCTTATGGCCCTCGTTCTTTTCTTGGTCTGTCGCCAATGCAGTCTCTAGCTCGGTGATTCTCATCAGCTGTTCACTCTGGGCAACCATCATTTCCCCCATTTTTTTCATTGACGTCACATTGCGTGCACTTCGCATCAGCCTTTTCTACATTCGCGTCCGCACTAGCCTCCGCTTTCAAACCCACCCCGCATTCTGAACCTTTCACACCCTTCTTTTGCCATGCTTTTTTGACAATTGGCCTTAAGAATTGTCCCACTCGATAAATACAAAACACGGTGTACTACAAACCCTGCCCTAAGAAAAAAAGTCTAAACCCTACTACAAAAATTTGCGCGCTTGGTGGACATGAGTCTCCACCGCAGGGTGGCAGGGAAACACACACACACACACACACACACACAAGTAAATACCTGGTTAATGACCCCCGAAAAAGCCATACAATGTAATTAGTGGTATAAAGGTTTACAGTGCTGCCTTATTTATTTATAAAAGCAAGCTAGAAACATGCAAAGACACTTTTCTGCGCAATAGAGCGGGATCGCTCGAAAAACACGTCCATCCACTGTGCCAATCCAACAGTCTGTCCCCTCCCTCAACGACGGGTGAAGCGTCAGCGCCGGGTAGAGCGTAAGTGCTCGGGTAGAGCTTCAGCGCCGGGTGGAGCGTCAGCATTCGGGTATTGCGTAAGCGCCCTACTCAAAAAAGTCGCTGAAATGGTCACCTCTGGCCAGATGCGCTCACGCATTGACGGTGGGGCAACGCAGCAGGCCACACCTTGTGTTTTATCCAGCGGCCGTGACTGTAGAAACCGTTTGAGTAAATGTAGACAACGATTTTCTGAAGCAATGTTGATGTGGTGGCAATAGACTTCAATTGGTTAAAAAATCCTGAATGTAACATGCAACATTGTGCTCCAAGAATTTGCAAATGTGCTTAAGACCAAGACAGGGCGGTAACTGTTTACCGAAAGCTGGTCACCTTTCTTGTGGATTAGTGTAACACGCGCAATGCGCCAATCACTTGTGGTTATCGGTAAGTTAATCAAGATAGACAGAAATCCAGAAATTCGCTCAGCATAACTTCTAAGAAATGTGTTAGAAATGCCGTATGAGCCAGTACACTTCTTAATACTCAGATTTAGAAGCATGGCGGTGACGCCGTCTTGAGTTATTACTAGTGGTTTCTCTGGTTCTGTATTGCAATTCGAAGAATCGTATTTATATAACTCAAATAACAGGTCACCATGCAAATAACAGGACACCATAATCACGTCAGTGCAACGGAGTCGAACCAACACGGTGACCACTTCCTGCCACTAGTTGCACCATTCTGTCAAGGAGATGGGTGACTGGGGGAAGGAATTGCTCACATAAACATCCACTTCTGCAGGGATATAGCCGGAAGCGCCGCAGCACTTGTCTACGATAGCGGGGTAAGAATATGCATTAAAACTGTAGAGACGTGGCAATCAGTTCTGAGAAGGACGCGTGTTTTTGTGCTCCCGTCCTTACCCTGATCCTTGTTCCGCGCACTTAGCGCGCATCCCTTTTGAGGGCTACAAATGGCACCTAAGAGGTCACCGGAAGAAAACATCCGCATCAGGATGCCGTCGAGGCAACCACGGCATCGTCATCAGTGCCAACATAGCAGCAGCAGGCACAATCCAAGCTGGCATGTTCCAAGAAAACGCAGCCGCAGAAGGTCAGCAGCCATCACACTACCACCCTGTCTCCGGCTTCGAGCGAAGCGAAGGTGCTGACTGAAGCTCCCTCGTCTCCTGCCACAGCCGTGGCTTGCTGCGAGAGATCGAATGCGTGGTTTCCTGCGAGGTCTTGGGATGATGATGGCAACTGGTGTAGTGACTCAAGGAGTTCCATCGTCACACTCGGCCAGGATTCGGAGTTCTTGCGTAGTTGTGATTGGCATGCTTTCGCCTTCCCTGTCACCTTGGGGTTAAGTAAAATCAATTCTTGTGTGCGTCATACACGTGTCTTCGAACAAGACCCTCTGGCGTCTTTACAGTCACCATCCTCGCTCCCTCGCCTGACTTTCCCGTACCAGTATTCCACTTTTCTCCCTGGACAAAGTTGTGGACGTAAACATTCGTGTCTGGTGCCACGGTCCATTGATCCGATCCACGCGATCTTCCGGCAACTAAGTACGGAAAACATGGGTCCAGACGAGACCGAATTTGATAACCCAGGAAAAGTTCCAAAGGTGACTTGCCCGATGCGGAGGGTGTTCTCCGGCAATAGAAGAGTAGGCGGCAAAGACAACGTTCTGGTTGGCCGGCATGGTTAATCTTCTTAGTTCCCCTTTCACAGTTCTAACCGCTTTCTCTGCCAGGCCATTTGACTGTGGGTGAAACGTGGCCGTGCGCATGTGAATTATGTATTTTTTCATAAAATCAGCAAACTCTTGATTGGTGAGCTGCGTTCCATTGTCTGAAACCAGGGCACGAGAAATACCGAACCTGCTGAACACGCTGTGCAAGCAAGTGATAGTTGAAGATGTGTTCGCTCGCTTCAATGGTACGCCCTGGATCCGCATGTTGTGCAAATCTACAAGAACAAGAATCATGTGCCCACTCACTGAGTGGGCCCCGCGAAATCCACATGTACTCTCGACCAGTTTTCCTGGCATGTCGGCCAGTTGATTGGCGGTGAAGATGCCAGCGTTGGCCGATTCTGAATGCAGCTTGTACACGTTGCTGACATTTGTTCGATTTCGTTGTCTATACCAGGTGACCAGAAAGCTGACCGAGCGATTGCGTTCATCGCCGATGAACCTTGATGCGTTTTGTGCAACATGTGCAACATTCTATGCTGCGCGTTGTCAGGTATGACAACCCTACGGCCCCAATCGAGCAATGGATGTGCCAGTGAAAGCTATAGTCTGCGGTAAAAAAAAACAGGATGCAACCTTCGTTTTAGTGCTTTTGCGTTTGTAGGCCATTCACTCCTTGTGTACTGCACTACCTTAGCAAATACGGGGTCATTGGCGATTAGCGCCTACAGTACTTCTGTGGAAACCGCGCCCTCCGGGACGCATGCAAGGGACAAAACATAGTCCGCTGGCTCGCAGTATGTGAATGACTCTGAAGTCTGTCGTGGTAACCTACTGAGAGCGTCCGCATTCGCAAGCTGTTCGGCTGGGGGATACTGCAACTTGTGGCGAAATCCTCCTAAATACAGCGCCCAACGCTGTATACGAGCAGCAGCTAGTGGTGGGTTTGGCCGATCTGATCTCAGCAAGCTCAGGAGTAGCTGGTGGCCTGTGACAAGGATGAACTCTTCGCAGATAATCCCGAAACTTAATTACTCTGAAGACCGGAGCTAACATCTCTCGTTCAAGCTGTGAATTTTGCTCTTCTTGCAACAATGTCCTCAAATGGAACCCGACGGGCTCGTTCTTGTTTTCCTTCGTGTGAAAAAGCACTGCCCCCATGCCTCTTTGTGATGCGTCGCACTCTAGTTTCATCGGCTGCGACGGGATAAAGTGAACAAACGCCCCTGCTTGCAGCAAACACCGGTTAGCTTTGTTGTTGGTCGCAGTTTGTTGTTCGTCTGCCCGACGCCAACGGCTGTTTTTTTCAGCAGGCGATACAATGGAATGAACACAGACGATAGGTTGGGAAACAACTTTGAGTAGACTAAAAGTGGGAGACTGCGTTGATTTTTAGCACCACTGACGCCGCTCCAGCTATCTTACGGGCGTCACTATCCGCAGCTTCTGTGGAGAGTGCCATTGTTTCAGCTTCCTCTTAAGTCAGATATTTATTCGTGAGCATCTGTTTTTGCACTGCACTCGATCTGATGCCGCACACTATTACATCGCATAGCATACGATCGAGCATAGCGTCAAAATCACAGTTATCTGTGATTTTATCATTACATATCTTAGTAATGCATTCTTGAACAGACTCACCGTCCAGCTGGCAGCGGTTCAAAAAGCGGAAATTTTCTATTATCTTATGGCGCTAGGAATCAAAGGACTCGTCCAGGGTTGTCACTACTTCGTCGTACTTTAAAGGGTTAAGCTTGTTAAGCGCTACTCTTCCTGCTAATGTCTGGACTGTGTGAGTACTTGAGGCCGCCACTAGCAACGCTCGTTTTTTGGCCGGCACCGTCACGCCCATTGCTTCAAAGTATGCTTTTAAGCCTTGATAACATACGCCTTCCAGTTGTCCTTCTCGAAGTTGGGCAGCTGCTGGTGTGCCATAGTCGGCTCGTCACTCTGTGTGGTTGCGCACCTGCCGTCCTGCTTGAACCCTGTGGTTTCCTTTTCGTTTCTCGTCGCCACTGTTACATCGCCAGTCGAGAACTGCGTATTGGCGCAAGTGCGATAGACACAAGCTGACAAACTCGTAAGAATGGGCGTTTGTTTTTCGTGTACATTCCACCATAGAAACAAGTTATAGAAAGGTAGAAATGGAAACAAGGAAAGAAAAACATAAGATAGAAGAGTTGGCTTCATCTGAACCAAAAAGTGAAAACAAGCGTGACACTTTAGTTACAACAGTTTCCTGTTGAAGTAAAGCCTGCATATTCACTTTGTTCATGCGCATGCGCTGATGAGACTCACCAACGTTTGGTTTCGAACCACCGCAATTCCACTGTAGAACACGAGGGAGAGATTGGTTGATGACCTGCGAAGTCAATTTGGAAGAAAATCTTCTAACACCGCTTATATGCTTTGCAGCTGTTTGGCTATAAGCTGCTGCAGGTCAGTAGCAGATGAGGCACTAAGTGAGGCAGGCACAGCCTGGGACAGGTGATATGATGGGCGCTTCGGCTCACACGCTTGTGTCGTCGGTTGCTGTTCTGGTGCTCGGGTGATGCATTAACGTATTGCGGCACGACGCTGTGTCAGACGACAGACGTATTGCAGAGATGCCAAGCATTTATCCAGCTTATCTAAAGAGGCATCTGAGTGCGTTTCCTTATTCAAAGACGGCATGACCTCTTGTCATTTGTTTTTGGAATGTTTCTTTTTTACTGCATCGCAGTATGTCAAATGAATGGGAGGCGTAGGAGAGGTTTCTGGTTGAGTATCATCATTATTTTTTTCTTGTCTTCTTATATACTCGGAGCACTGAAGGGAAAGCTACAAAGCCATATGACGTGCACCCTACCACTGGAGAAAGTAGTTCCGGAGTAGCACCCTTATTTTAAACGTGAAATATGAATGTTCCTCCTTTATTTTCTACGGGGAGCTATTTGAGACAGGACACAGTTTACACCTTTAAGATATTCGTATTTTTCTAAATTTACCTGTTGTGACTTGCAATTTTTGAACGCTTCAAGAAGTCCCACCTTTTTACGTGCCCCTCAAACTCTAAGCGGCGTCTGCATGAAACGCTGATGGCGCACCCCACTGAAATATATTAAGGGGAGCTGGATGGCGCATTGAGCCAACGCCTCCTAGAAAAAATATACCTCTATCGTCGCTCTCTTTTCAATCGGAAGCCTCCTGCCCACACGTAATCTCAGAGACCATGCTTCCGGCTTGTGTTGCGACCGGCCACCGCGTGAGTCCACTCACCTCCGTACCACTCAGTCACGTGACATAACCGCATCTGTCAGTGACATCACCGCTGTTCGGAGGCAACAGTGAGAGCATTGGTGTGTTCGCAGGAGGCGGCCGTCGGATCGGAGAAGCCTGCCTTCGTACCCAAGGAGAAGGTTAAAATCAGAGGGTAGGGCAGCGTGCTCACGGCTGACGTTCCAGGCATATTTTTTATGAGGCGTTAATTGAGCGCACGTAGTTGAAGCCACCGGAAGATGCCGTTGGTGTTCCGGACAACGTTTAGAGGTTAGTTGCGAAACTGAGCGATGTTGCGCAGCGCCGCCACTGCCAGCGACAAATGTGGCGCTGCAGTCGCATCCGGATTCACTCGCTGCATGCTCCCTCATGTCACTCCCGTCTGCTCCCGTAACCTCCGTTTGCTGTGCATGTTGCAATGCGTCGCTATCAGTGGAGGCTTCTTTCTGCGTCAACAGTTCTGCGCTTCAGTGTGCCCTGTTCTGCTTTGTATGGGTTGCGTGTTTCCATCATGCGTACATGTTGCGTTTCCAGCTGTACGAACGGCTACAGGAAATGAGGGACACCACGACAATTGTTTTGTGCCCCGCGTGTACTTTAGCAGCTAGAGGCACGGGATCAGGCTATTCCTTGTGCGGATGAGAAACTGCTCAGCACATCACGTGTGTGTGACTTGCACTTCCATGAGGAAGACATCCTGACGACTTTCAGTGACGTCATCAATAGTAAGATAGCACAAATGGCTAGAGGATAGTGGGACTTCGTCGAATTACGCTTTCCAAGGATATTCCCGAATTCACCCGTTTACCTTTCAAAACCCACGACAAACAAGCAAAAGCTGCCCGGTAGGAGTGGAGTATTTTCTAGAATATCATCGGCGAAAAATAATGAACCATTTCCAAGCACTGAACTCGAAGACAGTGAAATAAGTCCCGACATGCCGTCAATGAGTGGCGTCGTTTCGCTTCAAGACATAAAAAGCGTTTGTTTGCCTGCTGCATGCTGGCAGAAAGTTTTTTTAAAAATGGCGTGACAAGACGTCTAGTGGTGTTTCTAGTGCGTAAAGAAGAAAAAGCGCTATTTGTAAAAAAATGCGTAGTCGTCGCAGAAGACATGACAGTCACCATTAGCAGCCGTACCCATCGCTTAGCCAAGTCGCCCGGCAATGCAGATACCATCACACAATTGACCGAACTTCTGCAAGACATATAAAAGCTGAATGTGTGTTAATGTTGTCCCAATGCGTCAGCAGGCAGCCTCATGAATAATGAATACGTAGTGCTCACCGATACCCTAAAGTGCGGTGCCTGCTGGAAGCTTTGGCTTCGGATGTGCTAACAGGTTTCATTTGAGGGACTCAAGAAGAAGCAGTGGGAAGACATTCTCAAGAAAAGGGCCGCTCGCGCAGCTTTTGGATGGTCAAAGTTGCTGAAAAATGTGACTGACGGGAAAAAAGCTGTCAACAGAATCAGACGAAAGCCAAAAGTTTTCGCTACATAGTTGTCATTTATTTTGCGGCACGAAAAACTGTTACAAGAAAGGACACAAGACGTTGTAATGGGGGTTTTTTTGCGTTTAAAAATCAATTGCGAACGTACACCAACTAGCAACTAACAGACAGATTCGTATGTTGTGCCATAAATATCAAGCATCATTTATTGTGGGCCTTTCAGAAAGCCAAATTACACTGTAATTGCCTTACACCAATATAGTTAGACTCACAGTCAAGTAGTGATAATGACGGATGGCTGATACATTGATTCTCATTTCTAAAAATGTGATATGCTTCGGAAATTTCACGCGTGGTTTAAAGCGGATGCCGGAACAGTACACTTGTTTTTTCAAACAACGGTTGACCCTTGCAGTGCGTCAAAAAGCACAATATGTTTGCAGAAACATGCAAAACAATTTGTTAGGTGTTGTATAGGAGTGATTGATTGATTGATTGATTGATTTGTGGGGTTTAGCGTCCCAAAACCACCACTTGATTATGAGAGACGCCGTAATGGAGGGCTCCGGAAATTTTGACCACCTGGGGTTCTTTAACGTGCACCCAAATCTGAGTACACGGGCCTACAACATTTCCGCCTTCATCAGAAATGCAGCCGCCGCAGCCGGGAATTGACCCCGCGACCTGCGGGTCAGCAGCCGAGTACCTTTGCCACTAGACCACCGCGGCGGGGCGATTGTATAGGAGTGGCGTATCGCATACCGCTAACGTGCGGTCGAATGTACATCGGCCAGACCGAGCGATGTTTGAATATACGTTTCAGGGAGCATTTGAGTTCCTTAAAAGGTAGACCTTTTTCCGTTTTAGCTTCACATTGCCATTCCTGGAAGTGTCAACCGTTGTTCGAAAAAACAAGTGTACTGCTCCAGCATCCGCTTCAAACCATGCGCGAAATTTCCGAAGCATATCACATTTCTAGAAATAAGAATCAATGTATCAGCCATCCGTCATTATCACTACTTGACTGTGAGTTTACCTATATTGATAATTCGTAGACAAGTGCTTAGAATGAATGCCTAACACCACTAAACATTACGAAGTATAAAGTTTCTGCGGTCGCACAACTACAAATCCCCATAATACACTGTTGGCAAAGCTCTTTCAGAATGGCCGCCATGGCGTCTTGCCGCGACGTCTACACGTTTTCGTCTGCTAGCGGAAGCTTGTTGCTCCGCCAGCGCCACCAAACCGGGAGTTGTCCCGGTGCCATGTGACGTGTCGTCTGACGCGGGCAGTTTTGCAAGAGACTGTGGGATTGGGCGTGTTGGTATAACATGATAAACAGTGCTTACGTAGTGGCGTGGTTCTAGAAACGTTGGTTCCGGAAGTCACCGCCATAAACAATTGTCTGCTGCACGCGCGAGGTCTTTTCTCTCTCTTTTTAAATAAATTGCTGGTCTGTAGAGAGCTCTGAACTTTACTAAGTGACCAGAAACGTCGTGGCAAAGACATTTTACGCATAAGTACCTCGATATTTATTCATTTTTACGCATTCTGCGAGGAAAATATGGTATTTGACCGCCTAGTTTTTCATGGAGGCACGTTGAAGGTGTTTAGTTTTTCAATATGCAGTTTCCTACGCTTGAGGCCTCAAATACACGAGAACTGATTGAGTAACGTAAAGAGGGACAACTGGACGCCGTCTCCAAGAAGCTGACTGCGGCGGGGACCATTTTGCAGTCGTTTCTTCACCTCTCTGTTCCAAAAACTCATTTTTGAAATGAGGTCATCCCAATGTTGTTTTCTTTCTTGAACCACTGACAAAAGATAAACCTTTGCGATCCTGGCTACCAATGCACTCCTTCCTTTCTTTGTAAAGAAAATGCTGGAAGAATTTCTTTCTCCTGTCACCGTAATTGTAACATTGTACGGAAAAGCACTGCACCATATTCGAACGGCGTCGCTACGGCGCCTGACATTTTTCGTGTAGCATTAGTCAGTGTTCGAAGTGATGCCTAATCAAGGCCTAATTGTAGGCATGACAATAGTTATAGCGCAAGAACAGAACGGCGACAAAAAGACAAGACGTCGTTCTGTAATCGTGCTATAACTATCGTCATGTCATACCAACTAGCCCAAACGGCCACACTTCTAATCAGAGGGTTTGTTGCATGCACTACTAGTTGTAGATCACATCAACCTGCCGTTTCGGACGGCGTCACTACGGCCATATAGTTTCTTATTATAAACTAGAGGGAACTCTGGCGCTAGTGTTTATGGGAGCTGCAACGCCGGGCGCTTCAGCGAGCATAGAAATGATGGGTAGTACAAACATTTGCCTGAACTTCCTACTTCTGGCCTGATTTTGGCTCCGAGTGTGTTCGTGTGGCTTGGAGCTGTTTTCTCGCGAAACAAAAACTACCAGATCTTCAGCGATTGTGCTTCGCCACATCATTATTTTAGAATTACCTTTCCAAATTGGGTCACGAAGTTAAAAAGGTTTTTATATTTATTTCAAAACAAAACCGAAACACAGCAAATGTGACGTTCCCGCAAAATGGAACTGAACCCCGGACCTTTCGGGATGTTTTCGCTCGTTTCTCAAAACCCCGCATAAAAAAGGAAAAGAAAACCTTCGGTGTAACGAATGGACATTCCGAAGTGAAGTACTAGAAGGATTATTTCTACTATTCTCACGGGCTTCCCCGCGCATACACGAGGACCGGGCCGCGCCTTGTCGTCTACAGACCGTATGACAGTGTACGGTGGAGATAATCGGCGCGCACCCTTCAGATTGGTGGCATGGGGGAGCAGCAGAGACCCTTTTGTTGGTTCGGGGAATGCGACGCTGCTACGGCGCTTGTGCCGGGTCCAGTATGACTTTCCGTCAGCCTGCGTGGCTCCAGGGCTCATTACTGCGTTCTGCGCGGATGGCCGCCCGCGGCGGTGAATGACGAAGAAGCGGCGGCTACGGAGAATTTCGCGGGAGACACCGAGCTACATGGAAACGTTGAGACTTGGTCTGGACATCGGCTCACTAAGTACCGGAAGCATCGGGACCACTGTTCGCCCGTAATTAAAGTGTCTTCAGACGGCTCGCCCATCACTCTCCCGGAGGCTTGAGTTTGTACATTGTTACTTGCTCGGCTTTGTTTGGGAGAGGGTTTTCTACTGGTGCGGGCCGCGGGAGCGGCCGTCCAAGATGACAACACCGACTGACAGAGAAATATGCCGCGTGGATAGTGGCGATTGGTTTGGTGCCCCGGAAGAGCGGAGTCGGGTCCTACAAAAAGAATTAGGAGACGATGCGAAGGGGGTCAGAGAGATACGATACGATGAGCTCGAGATGGTAGAGAGACGTAATGGAAAAGGATGATAATGGTGCGAAGAGAAAGCGATGAGGGGCGATGAGATGATGACTGGGGCAAGGACGGTACGATGAGGAATGAAAGTTGGGGATAGGAGGCGAGTGAATATAGCATTACGAAAGAGGACTAAGATGGAAATCACTGAGAGGCACGACGAAGGCGACGATGACGAAGACGATGAAGGCGCCGACGAATCGGACAATAACTAAGGAACTAAGGAATAAGGAATAAGGAATAAGGAATAAGGAATAAGGAATAAGGAATAAGGACAATAACTAAGGAATAACTAAGGTAAGGAACGCGCAGGAACAACGCTGGAGTCGCGTCGACCTACAGCTCGAGCCTACGATCGGGTGCCTGCGGCTGCGTTCCTTGTTCCATCCTCAGGGTTGCGGTCAAGTAGCCGGCGGTTACTTTTATTTTATTCTATTAGATCTACCTCTTGTTCCGCAACTGTTTTAGTGCATTGATAAGTGTAACTTCTTCTTATTTCATGTCTGTTTCTTCTCCGGGCCAGAGGCCTGCCCTCTGGTCAGCCTCTGTACCCCCTCAAGATCTTCCTTTGGAGTTGTTTCTCCGCAATGGAACCCGTAGCGTTCCTGTCGCTTTGGTGCCGACCACCGGTGGGTTCATCCGCATGAAAAACCCCAAGACAATCCAAACGGAACTTCGTGCGATCACTCCCCACTCTCTACTGATAACAGAGGTTCGTCAGTTTGGACGCGGGGGGATACTATGCTGCTCACCAGACAATGCCTGCATCCAAGACCTTCTGAAGTGCACTACTTTTGCATCACATCCGGTGAGCTCTTTTATCCCACCTCATCTAGCTTGCTGCAAAGGATTGGTTCGGGGGGTAGACGCAAGTCTAAGCCCAGCAGAAGTCTTGGACATCTTTTCCCCAGCAGGTGTTATTTCTGTTTACCGCTGTACCAAACAGGAAAACCAACAGAAAGTTCCCACTGAAACTGTAATTGCCACATTCGCTGGTACAGATCGCCCTTCGGAGATCAAGGTATGGCCGCTTATCTATAAGGTCGAAGCTTTGGCTCCCCGTCCGCTGCAATGTGCTAAATGTTGGCGCTTTGGACACAGTACTAAAGGTTGTCGATCGGAGACTCGATGCCGCATATGCGGAGCCATATACGGGGCTGGTCACAGTACTGCTGAGTGTCAATCAGACAATAAGACATGCTGCTTGTGCAAGGCAAATCACGCTGCAGACGATCCTAACTGCCCTGCAAGATCAAAAGAACTTCAGGTGATTGAAATCATTGAAAGGAGACGATGCTCTCGTAGAGAAGCAATTGCAGAAATTCAAAGCAGGAGTCAGGGTTATGCCGGTATAGCAGCTCGTCCACCTCTTTCTATGGATGCATCACTTTCTCAGTCCATTTCTGCTATGGTAGAAAAGGCCGTAGAAAAAGTATTAGAAAAATTTTTACTCAATCTGTCCGACTCACTCAATAGTATTATGGATTCACAGATGTCGGGTGCATCTGATCGAATAACTAAGCTTATCCAACCTCCTAGTGCCTCAACTAGTAAACCTGCCGAACATCGGTCAGATGTCTCTATCGATAACGAGGCAATGCTTTCCAGTCCTAACACAACTGAGCAGGAAGGTATATCTCATTCAGAATCAATAATTAATCGGGATGTAGATATGGATGCTCGCCTTTTGAAACGCACCAGATCACCCACTAGCAAACTTAATAATTCTTCTCATCCGAAAACAAAAAAGAGTGTGAAGGAACCAATGACTAAAGCGGACTTCTTAAAAGATAGTATCTTAGATCAAGCAGTTGCTACTGCTTGCTTATCATCATAGGGTACCTTAGAGTACTTCAGTGGAACTGCCGTTCAATTCTCTCTGCAACTACAGACTTATTATACCTAATTTCTCAACAATCTCCAGACGTCATAATTTTACAAGAAACTTGGCTGTCTGCTGATCAAAACTTCTATCTAAAAGACTATCAGTGCTTTCGACTTGACCGAGACTCACGTGGTGGAGGATTAATGTTTTTCATTTCATCCAAAATTTGCCATAAAGCACACTTAGTTTACCAACAAATATCACACGATTATGAAGTAATGGTTCTGGAAGTTCACTTTCCCGGATGCGCGCCACTATCTATAGTCAACAACTACTTTCCGGCTGGAATACAAGATGTAAGAGCCCTTGACGTGACTGCGAGTTTTTGCAGAAACAGTATGCTATTTGCGGGAGACTTCAATTCACATCACGTTACATGGGGATTCCGCACTGATTCATCAGGAAAACGGTTGTGGGACTGGACTAACCGGAATAACCTTATTTGTTGGAACTCCAAAGTTCCGACATTCGTTCGATGTAATTCGAGGTCCGTCTTAGACTTGACATTTGCTAGCTCAAGTGTGACAATATCGTCTTGGACTGTTCTTGATACTGCTACAAGTAGTGATCACTGCCCCCTGGTATTTGAAGTCAGCATTCCTTTAGTGACGGTAGATCGCCAGGTGCAAAGTTATGTAAACTACTCTAAATTTAAAAAGAACTTACAGTCAACGCTGTCTTCCTTGCCCAATATGGAAACAAATATGAAAGCTATGAGCCTTTGTTCCACCTTGAAGTGTACAATTAAAAAATCACAGTTCACTATATCTTCAACAAAGGGAAAATTCATATCTGCCTGGTGGAATGCGGATTGCGCCAGAGATTATAGACGCCGCAACGCTGCATGGAAAAAACTCCTCACCAACCAATGTCCGACTAATTGGAGAAATTATTTATTTGCTAAAGCTACCTTTAGGAGAACAGTTTCATTAGCGAAAGACGATTATGAAGAAAAACGGTACACCTACTTATCCAAGAGTGGCAACAAGAAAGCTCTATTCAGATTTCTCCGTAATCGTAAAGCTATTACAGCACACGTAAATATTGACTCAGTTATTTTTTCTCCAACTGAATTGGAAAATACATTAACGGAAATTGCAATAGAATTGGAGAAGAGATTTACATCACAAATCAAAATAAAGTGTACAAAACCGTCATTCGGAAATAATTTTATTGAAGTAAGTATGGATGAACTTGCGCACGTCGTTCGTATTCTGCCAAACACAGGTCCTGGACCAGATGGCGTCACTTCGGAAATGTTAAAAATATTATTCGACATCTCTCCTGAAGACCTCCTTAACGTTGTCAACTATTCACTTGAAAATAGTTGGATACCTCCTGACTGGAGACTTGCAAAAATAATACCGCTTCTTAAAAAACAGGGACTAGGAATGCAGATAGATAACATTAGGCCAATCGCTTTAACATCACACGTAGTTAAGTTAATAGAAAGAATACTTTACAGTAGAGTTACGAAGTTCATAACAGATAATGCGATACTCAGTGCGTGCCAGATTGGATTTAGACCAGGTTACTCTATATGGTGGGCGCATGTTGATTTAGAGGCTCGTATAAAGCTTGCTCGGCACAGACGACAATATGCGGCCCTAGTAACCCTTGATTTAGCCAAGGCATATGACAGTGTTGAACATGCTATTCTTATCAATGTCCTAAAAGAGCTTACGTTCCCGCAGTACATAACAAATTGGATATACGAATTTTTAAAAGACAGAAAATTTTATTGCTTCCAACGAGGTATTTCCACGCCGAAGTATAGCCAAACGAGAGGTGTTCCTCAAGGCTCTGTTCTATCGCCTGTGCTATTTAACATTTTGTTAAGTTCAATACCACAGAGTGATAAGGTACACGTATATGTATATGCAGATGATATCGCGTTCTTTGCATCTGACAACGATATTTATTCACTACATTTGACTTTACAGTGTTATTTGGCAACATTGGAAACCTGGTTTCAGAAAATTCATATGAACCTGAACGTAACTAAAAGTGCTCTAATAGTTTTTCCGTTGGACGCACCAGTTACTATTTCTCTTCAGTACCATCAGGAAATAATACCCCAGGTTAATTGTATTAAATATCTGGGTGTACTGTACGACCAAAAACTGAGCTGGCGTGACCACATTGAATATATTAAAATTAAGGCTACACGCGCTGTTGGAATGATAAGTAGGCTTAGCCGCCTCCGTTCCGGTCTTCGCAGAGATACGATGATCATGATTTATCGCATGTACGTTCGTCCGATTCTTGAATTCGGATGTGTACTATTCTCTGGTGGACCAGCATACAAAATAAACCCCCTCATTCTTTTAGAGCGGGAAGCCCTACGTAGTTGTTTAGGTGTGCCAAAATTCACAGCTAACAATGTTTTGTATCAAGAAGCTCGGATACCCACCCTTGCTTGCAGATTTCGTATTTTAACAGTAAACACCTATTTAAAATTTTCTGAATCCACTTTAAGAAGGCGACAATTTGTATTCTTTGCCGAGCCTGGTGTCTTCTTCAATGAGCATTGGTCCCGTGTATATAAACCCCAAGTGCTATTAGTTCAAACACTTCTAGATGCTTTAAATGTTAATATATTCGAGATCACACCACCTGTCAAACCAATCGGCCAAGTCCAAATAGAATTTGACGATATCTTCCCCATGAACGCTAAACACTTGCCCTCTAAATATTTGATTGGTTTATTAGAACAACACCTCTCTCAATTAGGTACTAATACAGTAATTGCAACGGATGCATCTATGAGTGGCGAGAAGGCAGGTGTGGGTATTTTTTCTCTCTCATTATTCTGGTCATTTTCATTACGCCTCCCAGATTATACACCAATATTTGAAGCGGAATTAACGGCCGTTATACTAGCTATTCGTAAACTTCCTGCGACTCATTCGACAGCTGTGATAGTGACTGACTCGTATTCCGTGTGTTCATTCTTATCATCGTCGTCGACACCAGCAGTACTAGAGACTTTTAAATCATTAATCCCAGCAAACATTCGTCTAGTGCGAATGATATGGGTACCAGGCCATCGTAGTATATTTATAAACGAGATGGCTGACAAACTTGCGCGAACATCTCTTGATCTTCCGATTGTGCCAATCATGCCTCCTACAGCTTATGTAACAGCAGCGAGGTTTAGAAAACTTTCCCTTCTTGAAGACTCATCAAAAACCATTATACCGAATCCAGATTTCTCGCACCTGCAATTCACATGGAATAATAAATGGTGTCCCACGCGTAAATTGGAAGTCTTGGTAACAAAATTACGTTGCCGTGTACCACCTCTTAATTTCTACTTAAACAGGTCTGGTCTGGTGCCATCCCCTCTGTGCTCAAGCTGTAACGAACCTGAACATATCGACCATTTTCTTATCACATGTCACCGATTCAAAAATCAAAGAAAAAACTGCTTCGAAATTTTATTCAGAAAATTAGGAATATCACTTAATACTCCCAATATTTTGTCTTTTGGGGCCATTTCATTGGGACATAGCGACAGGAACATCTGCAGGGCTCTCTGCGAATTTATATATAACACAAGAAGATTACCTTGCTGAGTCAGCCATCAGCTCTCGAATTTTACTAGTCACACTACCACTTATTATTTAGCTGATACACTGCAATGATTCAACTTTCAGGAGAATTTCATATAACGATTCCACCACAGATATTCAACATATTCTATTATTTCTCCCCCCCCCTTTTTTTCATTTTTTTTTATTTTTTTTTACATTGCGCCAAATCAATTTCACAGTCAAAACACAGTAATCATATTCCCCTAATCTAGAAAATGTATAGGTGTTTACTTGCATTAACCACCGGCTTCTTGGCCAATCCCCCTCAGTGGGTGAGAGCCAAAAAAAAGAAAGGAACAAGCAAGCAAGCAATAACTCCAGGAAGAAGCCCTGAGCCCCGACTCGAACAGTCAACTCCGAGGCCCCCGTCAACATGGACCTTTCGTGAGACGGACTTTATGCATCTTATTTAGATTAGCTTTGCGGAAAGGGAGGTGGCGTGTTGAGACATTGCGGGGTTTTATTCATTAATGACTTTACCATTTGTGTCGTGATGCCTCTACTTTGTATCATCGCACCATTTTATTGCCAAAGTTATTTCGCTTATGTATCCTGCATCGCACTTCGCGAGTGTGTAAATCAAGTGTTATAATTATGTGTAGTGGTTGATGTACGCGCGTATACGATGTTTGCAGTTAGTAATAAAAAAATGAATCAGTAAAGAGGAACAAGGCGTAGCGTCTCTTACTTCCCAGCCCCAGCACGAATCCCTGTATGTGGAAAGTGATTGAGACACGTAGCCAAGAGGGAACCGGATAGAAAAAGGGTTGAGTGTTCTTCCCTCTTTTTGGCGATCGGTGGCGTCACGGGGGACGTCTCAAGTGGTGGCAGCAGTGGGATTACTGCTGGGGCAACGGTGCGAGATTTCACCTTCGTACTAGGGAAGGAGAGGCGGCAAAATAAACGAGCAGGCTACCAAGATGGCCGACAGAGTCGACCCACTAGAAATGAGTGCGTTAATGTTAGCGGACATGGTTTCGTCGTTTACGGGAGGTGATACGGGTCCGGATGTTGGGGTCTTCTTTAAAGTTTTGAAGCAGGTTGGTCGCTTGGGTGGATTGTGCGATAATGAGCTGGTCTGCATAGCACGATGCAAGATGGTAGGCGCAGCGTACGATTTTGCGTGGTGGGATGATAGCGTCGCTGCGGCTTCAACTTTTTCTGAGTTCAAATATTTGGCCCTCAAGAGGTTCAATATGGAACCACTTATCTTTAAAACGGAGCGGTTTTTAAACGCGAGGCAGAAGGCAGATGAGGAGGTGAGGTCATTTGCAAGTCGCTTGCGCATCCTCGGGACCGCCACCCCGGTGAGCTCTGATGGTCAGGATCCGGTGAAAGCTTCACTGCGCCGCAAAATTCTAGCCGAACAATTACTCTCACAATTTTTATTAAACCTGAGGGATCCGGTCCGCAGATTTGTTTCCTCTCGGGATCCAAAAACATTTGACGAGGCCATTGCCATAGCGGTGAAGGAGGAACAGAATGAGAAAGTGTTGACAAGCCATTCGTTACCCGTTCAATACGTAGAAGAAAACAGAGATGTTCAGGAGATGCATGGCCGCCTTGACCGCCTCGAAAAACTTGTGGAGAGCTTGGCAGTACGCAAAAAGTTGACACGAAATTGGCAGGAATTCCCGAAGCAGCTCCCTTATCCTGGCGGGCGCTCTAACTGTGGCAGGTTTGGTCACTTTTGGCGAGAATGCCACCGATACCGGCGACGAAAATGGAATTAGACGGGTGGCAGCCGCATTCACAAAGGCAAGGAGAGGGCGGGAAAATTCGAATCAGAAAACCTAGACGCAACTCCTCCTCATGACGTTGACGCGCAGAGGTCAATCGCGGTCGTAAATATTCGCGAGGAAACAAACTCTGTAAATATGAGTCGCGGTTCACCGTGTGCGGAAGTGGTTAATGTAGTTTCCGTGATCGAGGAGGATGTTCCGCCATTGAGCGAGTGTGTGTTTGAGAGGAACGCTGGCACGCCGGTGCCACTGGGTGAAACAAATGCTGTCGATGTCGAGGTTGCTGGAGCGGATACAGACGGTTTAGCTGCGGCTTCTACCACGAAGGTCCCACGAGACGATGAGGCATTACCAGTAGGAGTAGCAGATATGGAGTTGGATGAGAATGGGTTTTCTGAGGATGCAGCTGTCGAAGTCTTGGTCGACACGGTGGTAGACCAACCGTTAGAGGGAGAAGATGAGATTGAGGAATGCCTAGATCGCAACGGGGTGGTTTTTGTGGGGCCAAAGTGGAACTGCAGCACACTCGATGTACACCGCACCAAACCCGGACGTGCACAGTGGTGGTCTTGTCAGATAGCTTCGCGCATGCCTCACTCCGCGACTGAATCAAGTAGGTGGAAGTTCGGACCATTCAACGAGGGTCCAGGACTCAGAGTCGGGGAAGCGGTCTGCATACAGGTAGACGCTGAGCGCTCGGGGATCGGCTAGGGTCATAAGAGTCCACAATGTTGTATGCCATTTTATGTCTTGTAATTTCTACTCGGTCATTGTGCATGTTACTTTAGTGAAGACCTTGTGTCGAAGTTTAAGTTTTTCATTGTGTTTTATTTTGGCTTGTACACTTGTTTTATTTATTTTGTTGATTGTGCTTTGGAATGAGGCATTTTGTTTATTGTGCTTTGAAATGAGGCAGGTAGTTCCCTCGGTTATTGGTGTTTTGAGTTGTTTGCGGCATCTGATGTTGATCAGTGAGTGAGTGGTACTACTTGGGATCAATTAACACCTAAGATGGGGGAAGAACACATAGTCAGTGAATATGAGGTTACCGAGATCTCGCCACTTGTCGGAAAGGAAGGTGAAAAAGGGACTGTTTAAGAAACGAGAAAGATTAGAAAGTTAAATTGAAATGATTTCACGGCGTCTCCCCGCACGGAAGCGTCGCGCCTCGTTAGGAGGTATAGGACGTCGTGATCGGTATTGATGTACAACGTCCAATGTCACATTTGCATAGGACAGCATATACGCTACGTTCTCAGCCAATCCGAACACGCAATTCGCGTTGAAGGTCCCTTTCCTTCACCGACAGGTGCAGCAGAGGCCGGGCAGGAGATGGTACGCGAGGGTAATTCAGTATTGCTTACGGTATGACCTATGTTCTCCCGCCATCCCGGCTTTCGTTTGGTTTGAAATGTTCGATAAGGTCTTAAAATTTTGTGCATGTGTAGAATGAAAGTGTATTGAAATGTGTGTATCCTCTGTTCGGTTGTGCCGAGAGTGGACAGTGCAGGCGATGTGTGATGTGCTCGCATGGTATACTGAACCTTCCGCACACTTGACCGAACGTTGCGTGCCGAACCATCAGACGAGCAGCTGTGACCAGTGTGCGTTTTTTCACGTGCCATCTACGAGTTTCTGCGGTGATACTCAAGGTTTCAAGTGTGTTGTGGGCGGTGGAAACACGGCAGCAAAGTGCTTCGTGGTGGGTGATGATACAGCGACAATCACCGATTGATTCCTCTCGGCGACTAGCTGCCGCCAGGGCTGAATCAAAAGTGTGCTGTGTTCACTTACCGTATTCCTAGGACTGCCGCAATGTCTCAATTTCGCTGCGCAACCCGAAGGCGCTATGCACCCGCATTTATCGTGTTTGAATTTCCCCGCTGGGAAAATTCTTCTGCAAGATGGAGAGATTGTGACGTCCCCGCAAACACAGACTGAACCCCGGACTTTTCGGGATGTTTTCGCTCGTTTCTCAAACCCACGCATAAAAATAAAAAGAAAACCTTCGGTGTAACGAATGGGCATTCCAGAGTGAAGTACCAGAAGGATTATTTCTACTATTCTCACGTGCTCCCCCGCGCAATCACGAAGACCGGGCGGCGCCTTGTCGTCTACAGACTGTGTGACAGTGTACGGTGGAGATAATCGGCGCGCACCCTTCAGATTTGTGGCATGGGGGAGCAGCAGAGCACCTTTTGTTGGTTCAGGGAATGCGACGCTGCCGCGGCGCTTGTGCCGGGTCCAGTATGACCTTCCGTCAGCCTCCGTGGCTCCAGGGCTCAATACTGCGTTCTGCGCGGATGGTCGCCCGCGGCGGTGAATGACTAAGAACTGGCGGCTACGGAGAATTTTGCAGGAGACACCGAGCTACATGGAAACGTTGAGACTTGGTCTGGACATGGGCTTACCAAGTACCGGAAGCATCGGGACCATTGTTCGCCCGTAACCAAAGTGTCTTCGGACCACTCGCCCATCACTCTCCCTGAGGCCTCAGTTTGTACATTGTTACTTGCTCGGATTTGTTTGGGAGAGGGTTTTCTACTGGTGCGGGCTGCGGGTGCGGCCGTCGAAGATGACGCACACCGACTGACAGAGAAATATGCCGCGTGGATAGTGGCGATTGGTGTGGTGCCCCGGTAGGGCAGAGTAGGGTCCTACAAAAAGGCACTAGGAGACGATGCGAAGGGGGTTAGAGAGATACGATACGATAAGCTCGAGATGGTAGAGAGACGTAATGGAAAACGAAGATAACGGTGCGAAGAGATAGCGATGAGGGGCGATGAGATGATGACTGGGGCAAGGACGGTACGATGAGGAATGAAAGTTGGGGATAGGAGGCGAATGAATGGAGCATTACGAAAGAGGACTAAGATGGAAATCACTGAGAGGCACGACGAAGGCGACGATGACGAAGGCGATGAAGGCGCCGACGAATCGGACAATGACCCCAGGAAGAAGCCCGGAGCCCCGACTGGAACAGCCAGCTCCGAGGCCCCCGTCAACATGGACCTTTCGTGAGACGGACTTTATGCATCTTATTTAGATTAGCTTTGCGGAAAGGGAGGTGGCGTGTTAAGACATTGCGGGGTTTTATTCAATATTGACTTTACCATTTGTGTCGTGATGCATCTACTTTGTATCGTCGCACCATTTTATTGTCAAAGTTATTTCTCTTATGTATCCTGCGTCGCACTTCGCGAGTGTGTAAATCTTGTGTTATAATTCTGTGTATTGGTTGATGTACACGCGTATACGATGTTTGCAGTTAGTAATAAATTAAATGAATCAATAAACAGGAACAAGGCGTAGCGTCTCTTACTTCCCGGCCCCAGCACGAATCTCTGTATGTGGAAAGTTATTGAGACATGTAGCCAAGAGGGAACCGGATAGTAAAAAAGTTGAGTGTTCTTCCCTCTCTTTGGCGATCGGTGGCTTAGCGGGGGACGTCTCACAATAAACGGAGCCTCAAGTACGATTCCCCGCCCACAAGTACGAAGACTAGACCAATGTGTGTACTACCCATCATTTTCATGGTGGCTGCACGATCGCAGCGCCAGAGTCCGCTCTAGTTAATTTTAAGAAACTATAGGGCTACGGCGTCTCTCACTTTTGATGTAGCATTGGGTGACCACAAAAATGGTATATTATAAAAAGAAAACACAAAAATTAAATTGAGAATAACCGCCACCAGACATAATCTTGTTACGTTTGGAAGAGAGTGGTAGACGTTGAAAGGGGCCCTTTATTAAGTCGTGAGGGGCAGCTCAGAAGCGGCCGACTGATTTAAGATCCTCCTGATCCTCTTCTTCCTTTCTCGCTCTCGGCGACAAGTGCGTTCACCGTATACGCTTCTTTGTCTTCGTGCATGTGCGCAACATTCCTCTCCACGCAGACGAAGGCAGCCGGACGAGTCAGTCGAGTTGTCGTGGCGTGTACAGTTTCAGGCGGGCAACATGAACCACTTGAGTTTTGGCAGCTCGTCAACCACTCGCCGTGAGACGAGCTATTACATAGTTGACCTATGTAAGTCTGTCGACAATGACAAAAGGTCCATCGTAAGTGGCCAATACCTTTTGGCATAACCCGCGCTGGCGCATCGGAGTCCACAACCCCACAAGGTCACCACGGCGATAAATTACTGGTCGATGGTGAATGTCGTAGCGTGCCTTCGCTTTGTCTTGTGATGCCAATGTACGTAGTCGAGCTATGCGACGCGCCTGTTCAGCGAGGCAGAGAGAGTCGGCGACAGTGACGTTGTCATGATCACAGAAAGGTAATACTCTGTCGATTGTGTGCCGGGGCGAACGGGCATAAAGCAAAAAGAAAGGGCTATAGCCTGTAATCTCATGCTTCGCGGGGTTGAACGCGTAAGTAATCAATAGGAGTACGTCATCCCAGTTTTGTGGTCGCATGGGACATACATAGACAACAAGTTGATAATGGTGCGGTCAATACGCTCCGTCAGCCCATTAGTTTAGGGGTGGTATGGCGTCGAGTGACGCAGTCGGGATTCGCATAAACAGAGTAGCTCCTCCACGAAATCCGCTGTGAATTGTCGTCCACGATCGCTGATAATCAGGCGAGTTGGACCGTGTCGGAGGATGACGTACTGTAACAAAAACGACGAGACTTCACTGGCAGTTGCGGAGGAGACGGCCACCGTCTCGCAGTAGCGTGTGTGGTAATCGACGCAAACAATTATTCATCGGTTGCCCTTAGCCGATTTTGGAAAGGAGCCCAGAAAGTCAATCCCCACTAGTTCGAAAGGTGCGCTTGGAGTAGGCATCGGCTGTAGAAGACCATCTGGACCAGTTTATGGACGTTTGTGACGCTGACATTGCATGCAGCTTGCCACATAGCTCTCAACAGACTTTTCCATACCAGGCCAATAAAAGCGCTCTTTAATCCGGTGAAGCGTCCGCGCCAAACCTAAATGTCCAGATGTAGGGTCGTCGTGCATGACACTCATAATACCTGTTCGCAGGCTCTCCGGGACCTCTAGAAGGAAGCGCGCGCCACTGCTGGAGAGGTTCCTTTTGAACAACAGTCCATCACGCATACAGAAACGGCGTGCACTAGTGGAAGCGGATGCGGCAGTGAATAGTGGTGCTAGTTTAGCGTCCTTCCGCTGTTCTGCTCCTAAACTGGGATAGTACGGGAACGTAGGCGACACAGACGCTACAAGCTGGTCAAGGTCATCGGATTCACAGTCCGTTGTGCTAAGTGGCATACGTGGAAGCCAGTCGGCGTCAGCATGTCGACGACCACTCTTGTAAGCGACGGTAAAACTGTATTCTTGTAGCCGGAGTTCCCAGCGCGCAAGGCGGCCACAAGGGTCACGAAGGTTGACAAGCCAACACAACGAGTGGTGGTCGGTCACGACTGTGAATGGGCGTCCGTACAGGTATGACCTAAACCGCTGAATTGAAAATAATACCGCCAGGCATTCTTGTTCCGTAACAGTGTAGTTTTGTTCCGACCTGCTTAGGGAGTGACTTGCGTATGCGATGACGTGTTCGCGGTCGCCGTAACGTTGTACTAGGACGGCTCCAATTCCTATGCCGCTAGCATCCGTATGAAGCTCTGTCGGAGCAGAAAGACTGAAGTGCCGAAAGACGGGTCGTGACGTCAGCAAAAACTTCAATTGACGGAATGAAGAATCGCACTCCAGAGTCCACTCAAAGGAATTGTCCTTTCGTAAGAGGCATGTGAGAGGATACGCAACGTCGGCAAACTTCGTAATAAAGCGGCGGAAGTACCAACAAAGCCCCAGGAAACTACGAAGCTCCTTGACGAAACGCGGCGCATTGAACGCCTCAACTGCTGCTGTCTTCTGGGGGTCAGGGCGGATGCCATTCTTGTCAACGAGATGCCCGAGCGCAAGTGTCTGGCGGTCTCCAAAGTGGCATTTCTTCGAGTTTAAAATTAGGCCAGCGTTTCGGATGCAGTTCAATACAGTATCCAGACGAGAGTTGTGTTCACTGAACGTGCGGCCAAAGATGACGACGTCGTCGAGGTAGCACATGCAGATGTTCCACTTCAAACCACACAGAATGGGGTCCATAGACCTCTCGAACGTCGCCGGTGCATTGCACAGTCCAAATGGCATCACGTTGAATTCAAAGAGCCCATCAGGGGTTACAAAGGCAGTCTTTTCCATGTCCTCTGGGTGCATCGGAATTTGCCAATAACTGGATCGTAAGTCTGCGGAGGAAAAATGAGAGACCGAATGTAAGCAGTCTACTGCGTCCTCTATACGGGGCAGCGGGTATACGTCCTTTTTAGTCACGACATTCAGTCGGCGATAGTCGACGCAAAATGTCCAAGATCCATCTTTCTTCTTAACAAGGCTTACCGGTGCTGCCCACGGACTGGTTGACTCTTGTACCAGTCCCTTTTGCATCATTTCCTGCACTTGGTCGTTGATAATTTGTCATTCTGGCGAGGAAACACGATATGGTTTTTGGCGAATCGGACTTGCCGCGCCAGTGTTGATGGTATGGCGCGTTCGAGACAGGGGGAAAAGAATTACTCTGTCCTTCTGCGCAAAGTCAAATACCGCAACGTGCTTCGACAGCACATTCATTAAAGTTCGGCGCTCGCTTGAGCTAAGCGACTTATTTATCGTGGCCATAAGCGCCCCGTCCAAATTATGACAATTAGTTCCGTCACATTCTTCCGGCACGTCTGTGAGCTCGACCACTGATATGGTCACGTGTTCTTTGCTGATCGAAGCTAATTTCAAACCATTGGGTAGTGTCACGGGCTCAGAGGAACAGTTTACAGTCCATAGGCCAGTGCGTCCGCCATCTATCGACACCACACAATGGGGAACCAACACATTCTTCTTCACGAAGTTTATGCGCATTGGTTCCACGCTCGCATCGAAGCTGTCAGAATCCGCGCCGCGACAAACAACAGGAACACGTACGGTAGACAACGGAGGTATGAACGTATCGTCACAGACACACAGCGTAGTTTGGTCATTCGCTGGAGTTTCCAGAAGTTCTGACGCATCTGGCCACTCACAAAGACTTTCCCCGTGCCACAGTCTACAGTGGCACCACATTCTCGCAAGAAGTCTATGCCGAGACTGACATCATGTGTCGACCGAGGAATAATCGTAATCTCTGTCGTTATCATAAGGCCTCCCAAAAATACTTCAGCACTACACACACCAATAGGGCGCGATGGCTCTCCACTCACTCCAAAGAACGCCGAAGTTTCATCCCAGGTAAAAACAACTTTCCGCCCTAACACGTCTTTAAAGGAAGCACTCATCACGGAAATCGTTGCACCTGTGTCCACCAAGGCCATCACAGGCACATAATTCATCAAAACACGCACTTTGTTTTTAAACATACACACAGGAAGTATTTTTCTCAGTAGCACGTTTCCAGCGACCTCACCCCCATTGGCCGCGCTGGCTCGTTTTCCGGTGGCGAAGAGGGCGCTTTGCGACGCAGCGGTGAAGGAGAACGATGAGCACGAGGTCGCGGTGGGGACGTTAAAGCCCTGTCAGATGCCGGGGAGTGGTTGCGGAAACTGCTGGGCCAATAGTTGTCATCAGGTGGTATGTGGGCCGGCCGCCGGACACCATGAAGCTGTTCGAAGGGTCGTGAAAAGTCGGATGGTTGGTGATACCGAGGAGTCACCCGACGGTTGCGAAATCGCGATATGTGGCCTGGCACACCGCAAGAATAGCACACCGGCCGAGGTCGAAACGTTGGTCGCTCGTCGATGAATAGAGCGTCATCATTTGCTCTTGTGTGACGAATGTACTGGTCGGGTACGTCGCACCGAGACGTCGGGTGTCGAAGAGGCATGCGCTGAGAGCGCCGGTCATACTGAGACGCGGGAAATCTGGTTGTCATCTTTGACTGTGGGGCTGGGCTGTACTCCACAGTTGCCGCGCTCATCATCGGTTTCCATGGGGTCAAAGGAGGCACATCCATAGCCTCACGTGGCAAACACAACCCGCGATGGTCAGCTGTCGAACACGGCATTTCTCGGTGGGACAGTTCCTCACGAACAATCTGTCGAATGGTAGAAAAAAGGTTGAGGCCAGGATTCGTGTCCACAATGGCAACAATTGTAACGTTAGCCAGCCGACCAAACTTGGGTGCAATTCAACGCACCTTGGGCGTTTCAAACGTCCGGCAATCCTGAATGACGTCGGACACAGAACTGAGGCTTTCTTTTTCAATTAGAAAATTATACACGTCCTCAGCAATCCATTTGAGCAGATGCCCAACTTTGTCCTCTTCCGACATTGTAGCACAGACTACCTTGCACAGCCTTAACACTTCTTCTATGTAAGTGGTGCATGTCTCACCTGGTAGCTGTGCCCGTTTCGACAGTGTTTGCTCAGCCCACTTTTTTCTAGCAACCGAGTCGCCGAAACACGCTCTGAGCTCTTCAACAAAGAGATCCCACGTCGTGAGTGCGTCGTCGTGGTTCTCGTACCATACCAGTGCGGTGTCGGTCAGGGAGAACAAACACTATGTTGGCTAGCATAGCGGCTGCATGCTAACCGTTGGACTTGCCCACACGTTTGTACTTGGTGAGCCAGGCGTCGACATCTTCTTCGGCTTTTCCTCCAAAGGGCGGTGGAACTCGGTAGTACGGAAGCGGGGCAGACGGTGACGTCCTGGAAACGCCTGCTTCTTCGGGCATGTCGAAGGCACTCATGGCAGATGGTGGGAGACCGGCAAGTCGACGGCTTCGTCGAAGCTGTGGCAGTGACCGTTCCGTAGTTGAAGCGCTTACCCCGCTCCTCCACCTCTCTATTACGTTTGAAAGAGACTGGTGGACGTTGAAAGGGGCCGTTTATTAGGTCGTGAGGGGCAGCTCAGAAGCGGCCGACTGGTTAAAGATCCTCTTGATCCTCTTCTTTTTTTCTCGCTCTCGGCGACAAGTGCGTTCACCGTATACGCTTCTTTGTCTTCGTGCAAGTGCGCAACAATATCAATCACACGCCTAAAGCGCCCTGAAGACGCTAGCTTGTGGGACACCAAAGGAACCTTCCAGTGGCTTCACAAGCGCCCGTATGGGTGAGCGGGAATGCGGCGTCCAGTCTCTTCATTGGAGGTCAGTGGTGCGCTTCCGTCACTTTTCACAGCATACAAGACGCGTGTCAAAACGAACTACTTCACGCGAGACTGCATTTGCAGAAGCTCTGCCTCCATAGCATTGCCTTCAGTGCAAAGAAAAGTTATCGTCGAGTATGGTAGTGCAAAACAATTGGTTGTGAGCACTGCAGTAGCGGAACCTGGGTTTGCTGTCTTGTTTTTGCGGTGTCCCTTCCATTTAGCTTTCGTGGCTTGCTGCTTGGTAGGGCAAGCCTTGTCTGTACTTTCATGGCCCTTTGATTTTCACAAGCTACATTTACATGCAGCAGCGTCTCCCGCCATCTTGATGCAATCGGCCCCATAGACACCCGACAGTAAACCAGAGGGCACGACAAAGCTTTTTGGGCTAGGGAGCCTTCACATGCGCGCGTCTCCATGTTTTAGGGTGGTGTCAGTTTTTGACCTACCACTTGCCGCCGCCCGGTAAAACACAATGTTGCCAGTCTGGAATTTTTTCGTTTGGCACAAGCGCCATGTTGGTTCCCGCGGCCAGGCGTTCCTTATCCGCCGCACTGCACCAGCTGCATGTTGGTGCGCGTGAGCAAGCTTTGATATGAGCTGCGTTTGACTACACTGTAGACCAAGCTTCCGCTACGACTCCATCTTCACGCTTAGCGAACCTAAAACAATTGGCGGATCCCGCGTACAGCGAGAATCGAAGACATGCGAAGCACGAATGAGAATTGTTGATATGTCACTTTAAAATCAGCAAAACGTAACGAGGTGGAGCTAAATGATGCCGTACATTACTTCCGTGTCAGGATAATCATGTATGAATGTGTCGTTTACCTTCGTCATCTATCCACGTCACGTGATACCATAATTAGTATATGTGGAGCTAGCAAAACGGCTGCGAGCACGCTGTGAGCGTGGTATGTTGTCAAGTTCTTACATGACGTGCGTGTCAGGAATGTCATGTTCGCACGAGTCATATATTTCGTCATCCAACGACGTCAGGTAACACAAAATTTGATATACGTGGAGCTACCAAAACAGCCACGAGCGCATCATGAAGGGCTCAATGTACTCCTATGTAGCGTTAACGTGCGCACACGTTGGGCACAGTTACGTAACGTTAGCAAAACGTGAGCACTCTATAGTCTGACGTCAGGCACGACCAGCGTCCTTCGACGCGGCCTGATAGCAACCGGCACGAAAAGCCACATTCTGCGTGTCGCGCCGATGCGTTACCCACACAACAATGCGTCTCCGTTTTTTCGTGACGGAGGGACGCTGGACGCGCTGAAACGCACATGCGTCAAAGGAACACTGCGCGGTGCCCACCTGCGAGTATTTAGCAGGACCGGTGCCTAACGTGGCAACGCCGGCATGACGCGTCAAAATGAACGCCGGCGAGCACGCGCATCGCGTAACGTCGAAATGTATTGGCGCCTTGACTGTGGCATGTAGTCAAGTTCTCAAAGTCACGCATGTCATGCTTATCGTGTTTGCCCCAGACACATATCTTCGCCATCCATTGACGTCACGTATTATCGAATTCGGCACATGTGAAGCTAGCGAAACGGCCGCGAGTGCATCATGAGTGTGGCATGTAGTCATATTGTTAGATGACACGCATGTCGTGATTATCATGTTTGGACGTGTCATTTACCTATGTCGTCCGTTCGCGTCACGTATTACTGAGCTGGGTGCATGTGTAGCTAGCGGAACGACCGCGAGCGCATAATGAGTGTAGCATGTAGTCATGTTGTTGCATGGAACGCATCTCGTGTTTATCATGTTTGCACCAGTATCATACCTTCGACATCAATTCACGTCCCGTAATACCAAATTTAGTATGAGTGAAGCTAGCGAAACGGCTACCAGCGCATTATGAGCGTGGCAAGTAGTCATGTTGTAGCATGACACGCATGTAATGACTATCATGTTTACACTGGTCACATAACTTCTTGTACCATTCACGTAGCGTAATACAAAATTTGCTACATGTGACCTTGGCAAAACAGCCATGAGCGCATCATGAGCGTGGCTTGTAGTCATGTTGTTACATGACACGCATGTCATTATTTTCATGTTAGGCTCTGTTGATTGTGTTCGCCATGCAATCATGTTATATCATACCAGTTTTGCAACATAACATGTGAACGAAACCACCGCAAGAGCTGCAGGACTTTGAAATGTAAATGATGACATTCATGACACACATATCACAATTTTCATGTCATGACTAGTCAAATGTGTTCTTCATACAGCCATGTTATGCCATGCCAAGTATGGTATTGATACCGTTATCGAAACGGCCAGGAGAGCTAAATGTCGTATGCGGCTAGATAGATAGATAGATAGATAGATAGATAGACAGCTTGATAGATAAATAGATAGATTGATAGATAGATAGATAGATACTCTCAACGTCGCCGAAGTTCTCTAAGAAATGCTTCGCATTTAGTGAGTGAGTGAAACAACTTTATTGACGATCCGGCATAAAGGGGGAAGGGGTAGGGGGATTAAAGCGAGACACTAGCGTGCTCGGACGTCCCGGAGCAGCAACCTACTCGCGTAAAACCCGTGGGGGCGCCGCTTTCGGCCGCTGGCGTTCCAGGATGCTAAGCACGTGCTGGACCACGTCTCTTTGATTGCCTGGCTCTCGGCTGATAATTTTGCTGCTTATGGCAGTTGGCATTACTTCTTGGTTACCCGGCGGTGGTGCACAGTTCCAAAGGAGGTGTCTCTGGGTGGCTCGCGCCTTCTTGCAGTGTTGGCATACATCAGTGGTGTAAACCTCCGGGCAAACGTGCTTTGCCCAGACGGGGGTCCATATTGCTTGTACATGCAGCTGCCGTAGTGTGGCTGCTTCTCTGCGTTGTAGGTCTCGGTGAGGCGGCGGGTAGAGGCGTATGCTCGTTCTGTACCACTGCAGAACGTCGGCGTAGGTTGTGATGAAATACTCTCCGTCTTCGGCATCGGGTCGTTGCGGCTCCGAGGAATGCGTTGACAGAGACCCGCGGCTAGTTAGCGCGTGTGCCTCCGTATCTGCCTCCTCGTTGCGGTTCGGGCCCACGTCCAGCTCCCCGGCGTGCGCAGGGAACCACTTGACAGTAATGTTGGTTTCCGGTCTTTCTATAGTTGAACATACTCTTGCAGTGGTTCCATGGACGTTGTTTGTAGCAAAGTTGGCTATTGCCGTCTTCGAGTCACTGAGGACCGTGCGGCGATCCGGGATCGCTAGTGCCAGTGCGATTGCAAACTCTTCGGCTTGCGTGGGCGACTTGCACCGTATGCTTCCCGACGTTGTGAGTACTCCAGTGTCTGCTGCGATGACTGCTGCTGCGTACGTGTTTGGCCGGTGGGGATACTTCGCCACGTCCACGTAGTACGCGCGCGGATCGTTGGCGTGACCTTTTGTGAGGGCCTTGGCTCTCGCCGTTCTTCTTTCTTGGTGCACTTGTGGATGCTTGTGCTTCGGTAAGGGTGGAACCTTCAGTCTTTGGAGAACGTCTCGGGGTAGTTGCTTTGCTACCCTCCGGAGTCGTCGCTGGCGCGTTGATTCCGATGCGCTGTAGTATCGTTCTTCCCGTCCTGGTCTGGGACAGGCGGTGATACTGCGCCGTTCGCTGGGCTTCGGCGATTTCTTCCAGCGTGTTGTGAACGCCCAACGCGAGCATGCGTTTTGTGTTGGTGTGGGGGTATAAGCCCAGGGCCGTCTTGTACGCCTTTCTGATCATCGCGTCAATCTTGATCTTCTCCGCCGCTTTCCAATTGTGGAACGACGCTACGTAAGAGATGTGGCTGACTGCAAACGACTGGGTGAGTCGTAGTAGACTGTCTTCTCGCATGCCCTGGTACCGCGTGGCCACCTTCTTGAGTAGGCGGGTGGCCAGCGAGAGCTTTGCGTGGAGCTTCTGTACCGTCACGTTGTTGCGGTTCAAGTCCTGGAGGTGCAGCCCCAAAACTCTGAGTGTCTGCACGTGCGGTATCGGCGTTCCGTCTTTGGTTACAACGTTGATGTTCTGTGTTGTCGGGCGTCGCGCACTTCGCGGTGAGATCACTAGCAGTTCCGACTTGGTTGGTTGATTGATTGATTGATTTGATTGATATGTGGGGTTTAACGTCCCAAAACCACTCTATGATTATGAGAGACGCCGTAGTGGAGGGCTCCGGAAATTTAGACCACCTGGGGTTCTTTAACGTGCACCCAAATCTGAGCACACGGGCCTACAACATTTCCGCCTCCCTCGGAAATGCAGCCGCCACAGCCGGGATTCGAACCCGCGCCCTGCGGGTCAGCAGCCGAGTGCCTTAGCCACTAGACCACCCGCGGCGGGGCCCGACTTGGTTGGTGAACATTTGAGTCCGGTGGGTCGTAGGTATTCTTCTACGGCGGCGACGGCTTCTTGGAGGGCTGCCTCGATCTGGCTGTCGCTTCCTCCCATTGACCACAGCGTGATGTCGTCCATGTAGATCGCGTACGTGATGTTTCTAACGCGTTCCAATCTTCTTGCAACGCCTATCATGACAAGGTTGAACAATAGAGGGGAGATCACCGAGCCCTGTGGTGTCCCCGTGCTCCCCAGCTGCTTGAGTGGTAGTTGTAGTTCTCCTGCCACAAGCTGCGTGGTGCGGTTGGTCAGGAAATCTTTGATGTAAGCGAACGTCCTCTCCCCCATGTTGAAGTGGGACACCTGCCGAAGGACGGCCGAGTGGTGTACGTTGTCGAATGCTCCCTGGAGATCCAGTCCGAGCACCGCTCTTTTATCCAACGTGGGAAAGTATCTGTCCACGATTTCGTTCTTGAGCAACAGCATGGCGTCCTGGGTACATTGTTTGGCCCGGAACCCCAGCATTGTATGTGGATATATGTTGGAGTCTTCCAAATAACGTTGCCATCTGTTGAGTAGGACGTGTTCAGCACCTTGCCCACGCACGACGTTAGAAAGATGGGTCTCAGGTGTCTATGCTGGGTGGTTTGCCCGGTTTGGGGATTAGGACCGTTTTCGCGGTCTTCCATTGTTGCGGTAGCTTGCCCGTCCGCCAGCACTGGTTGTAGTACTTAGTGAGGGCTTCGATTGCCGTGTCGTTCAAGTTCCTCAATGCCTTGTTGGTGACGTGGTCCGGTCCGGATGCTGATTTACAGTTGATTGTTTGTAGAACCGCTCGCACTTCCCATTCTTCGATGTCGGCATCTAGTCTCTCGTTGGTTGCCCCTTCGTAGCTGGGGAGTGGGTGCGTTGGCGTTACGGGGAAGATACTTGGCGTCCAGGCGTCGTTGCACCTCAGCCTCTCCCATTTCTTTGACGGCTTTGTGAATTGTCTTGTTCAGCATGTAATGGCTGAGCTCCCTTGGTTGTCTGATCGTTGAGCAAGTGGCGTAGCAGGCGCCACGTCTTGCCTTTGTGTAGTGACCGTCCGCTTCTTGACACAACCGCGTGCCACTGCTGTCTGCAGAGGACTGCGCTGTGATGCTCGATGTCTCTGTTGAGTTGTGCTATACGTTTGCGTAGCTTTCTGTTGTGGCGTTGATGTTTCCAGCGCCGTATCAGCGAGTTGCGGGCTTCCATAAGGTGCGCTAGTCTGCTGTCCAGCAACCTAGCCTCCGGCTCCGCTTCTACCGTCTGAGTGGCGTCTTTGGTCGTGGCGTTCAACATGTTGGTCCATGTTTCTATGTTTTCAATGGTTTCCGTAACGTTGTCTTCTAATTTCTTTCTGTACTCGTGCCAGTCAATGATTTGCTTTGCTGTGCTCTTTGCGTGTTCTCTGCGATGGGTATTGTAATTTCGAGTATGCTGTGGTCACTTCCCAACGTCTCCCCGGTGTTCCGCCACGTGACTCCACGCATGCTGAGGCCGTGCTTATGAAGCGAGGTCCGGGTTTGTGTCTCACTGCGACGACGTTCCGTTCATCGTAGGTGCTTGGGGTCGTTTAGAATTGGTAACCTGCGTCCATTGTTTCGTCGTAGAGACTGTGGCCCTTCGCCGTCGTGTGGATACCCCCATGCCGTATGTTGAGCGTTGAAGTCCCACACAGTAGGGTTACGTGGAGCCCACGAGCTGTGGCGCTTTGTGCACAAGGGTGCGGAATTTTTGCTGTAAGTGCTTCGGATTGCTGTACACGTTGATTATAAAAGTGCTTTCACGGCGCTTGCGCTTCCCGGTGACGATTTCAACCGTGCTGTGCTCGATGGCGCCGTTGGGTAGCAGCTCGTGATCTATTGAAGTTAGATTCTTCTTTACAAGGTGCAGACCCCCTGCCCTGGC
>WOVY01012476.1:0-165000 GCA_013436015.1 Rhipicephalus annulatus
ATGTCGACGACCACTCTTGTAAGCGACGGTAAAAACTGTTATCTTGTAGCCGGAGTTCCCAGCGCGCAGGCGGCCACAAGGGTCACGAAGGTTGACAAGCCAACACAACGAGTGGTGGTCGGTCACGACTGTGAATGGGCGTCCGTACAGGTATGACCTAAACCGCTGAATTGAAAATAATACCGCAGGCATTCTTGTTCCGTAACAGTGTAGTTTTGTTCCGACCTGCTTAGGGAGTGACTTGCGTATGCGATGACGTGTTCGCGGTCGCCGTAACGTTGACTAGGACGGCTCCAATTCCTATGCCGCTAGCATCCGTATGAAGCTTGTCGGAGCAGAAAGACTGAAGTGCCGAAAGACGGGTCGTGACGTCAGCAAAAACTTCAATTGACGGAATGAGAATCGCACTCCAGAGTCCACTCAAAGGAATTGTCCTTTCGTAAGAGGCATGTGAGAGGATACGCAACGTCGGCAAACTTCGTAATAAGGGCGGAAGCCAACAAAGCCCCAGGAACTACGAAGCTCCTTGACGAAACGCGGCGCATTGAACGCCTCAACTGCTGCTGTCTTCTGGGGGTCAGGGCGGATGCCATTCTTGTTTCAACGAGATGCCCGAGCGCAAGTGTCTGGCGGTTCTCCAAAGTGGCATTTCTTCGAGTTTTAAATTAGGCCAGCGTTTCGGATGCAGTCAATACAGTATCCAGACGAGAGTTGTGTTCACTGAACGTGCGGCCAAAGATGACGACGTCGTCGAGGTAGCACATGCAGATTGTTCCACTTCAAACCACACAGAATGGGGTCCATAGACCTCTCGAACGTCGCCGGTGCATTGCACAGTCCAAATGGCATCACGTTGAATTCAAAGAGCCCATCAGGGGTTACAAAGGCAGTCTTTTCCATGTCCTCTGGGTGCATCGGAATTTGCCAATAACTGGATCGTAAGTCTGCGGAGGAAAAATGAGAGACCGAATGTAAGCAGTCTACTGCGTCCTCTATACGGGGCAGCGGGTATACGTCCTTTTTAGTCACGACATTCAGTCGGCGATAGTCGACGCAAAATGTCCAAGATCCATCTTCTTCTTAACAAGGTTACCGGTGCTGCCCACGGACTGGTTGACTCTTGTACCAGTCCCTTTTGCATCATTTCCTGCACTGGTCGTTGATAATTTGTCTTCTGGCGAGGAAACACGATATGGTTTTTGGCGAATCGGACTTGCCGCGCCAGTGTTGATGGTATGGCGCGTTCGAGACAGGGGGAAAAGAATTACTCTGTCCTTCTGCGCAAAGTCAAATACCGCAACGTGCTTCGACAGCACATTCATTAAAGTTGGCGCTCGCTTGAGCTAAGCGACTTATTTATCGTGGCATAAGCGCCCCGTCCAAATTATGACAATTAGTTCCGTCACATTCTTCCGGCACGTCTGTGAGCTCGACCACTGATATGGTCACGTGTTCTTTGCTGATCGAAGCTAATTTCAAACCATTGGGTAGTGTCACGGGCTCAGAGGAACAGTTTACAGTCCATAGGCCAGTGCGTCCGCCATCTATCGACACCACACAATGGGGAACCAACACATTCTTCTTCACGAAGTTTATGCGCATTGGTTCCACGCTCGCATCGAAGCTGTCAGAATCCGCGCCGCGACAAACAACAGAACACGTACGGTAGACAACGGAGGTATGAACGTATCGTCACAGACACACAGCGTAGTTTGGTCATTCGCTGGAGTTTCCAGAAGTTCTGACGCATCTGGCCACTCACAAAGACTTTCCCGTGCCACAGTCTACAGTGGCACCACATTCTCGCAAGAAGTCTATGCCGAGACTGACATCATGTGTCGACCGAGGAATAATCGTAATCTCTGTCGTTATCATAAGGCCTCCCAAAAATACTTCAGCACTACACACACCAATAGGGCGCGATGGCTCTCCACTCACTCCAAAGAACGCCGAAGTTTCATCCCAGGTAAAAACAACTTTCCGCCCTAACACGTCTTTAAAGGAAGCACTCATCACGGAAATCGTTGCACCTGTGTCCACCAAGGCCATCACAGGCACATAATCACACCAAACACGCACTTTGTTTTTAAACATACACACAGGAAGTATTTTTCTCAGTAGCACGTTTCCAGCGACCTCACCCCCATTGGCCGCGCTGGCTAGTTTTCCGGTGGCGAAGAGGGCGCTTTGCGACGCAGCGGTGAAGGAGAACGATGAGCACGAGGTCGCGGTGGGGACGTTAAAGCCCTGTCAGATGCCGGGGAGTGGTTGCGGAAACTGCTGGGCCAATAGTTGTCATCAGGTGGTATGTGGGCCGGCCGCCGGACACCATGAAGCTGTTCGAAGGGTCGTGAAAAGTCGGATGGTTGGTGATACCGAGGAGTCACCCGACGGTTGCGAAATCGCGATATGTGGCCTGGCACACCGCAAGAATAGCACACCGGCCGAGGTCGAAACGTTGGTCGCTCGTCGATGAATAGAGCGTCATCATTTGCTCTTGTGTGACGAATGTACTGGTCGGTGGGTACGCGCACCGAGACGTCGGGTGTCGAAGAGGCATGCGCTGAGAGCGCCGGTCATACTGAGACGCGGGAAATCTGGTGTCATCTTTGACTGTGGGGCTGGGCTGTACTCCACAGTTGCCGCGCTCATCATCGGTTTCCATGGGGTCAAAGGAGGCACATCCATAGCCTCACGTGGCAAACACAACCCGCGATGGTCAGCTGTCGAACACGGCATTTCTCGGTGGGACAGTTCCTCACGAACAATCTGTCGAATGGTAGAAAAAAGGTTGAGGCCAGGATTCGTGTCCACAATGGCAACAATTGTAACGTTAGCCAGCCGACCAAACTTGGTGCAATTCAACGCACCTTGGGCGTTTCAAACGTCCGGCAATCCTGAATGACGTCGGACACAGAACTGAGGCTTTCTTTTTCAATTAGAAAATTATACACGTCCTCAGCAATCCATTTGAGCAGATGCCCAACTTTGTCCTCTTCCGACATTGTAGCACAGACTACCTTGCACAGCCTTAACACTTCTTCTATGTAAGTGGTGCATGTCTCACCTGGTAGCTGTGCCCGTTTCGACAGTGTTTGCTCAGCCCCTTTTTTCTAGCAACCGAGTCGCCGAAACACGCTCTGAGCTCTTCAACAAAGAGATCCCACGTCGTGAGTGCGTCGTCGTGGTTCTCGTACCATACCAGTGCGTGTCGGTCAGGGAGAACAAACACTATGTTGGCTAGCATAGCGGCTGCATGCTAACCGTTGGACTTGCCCACACGTTTGTACTTGGTGAGCCAGGCGTCGACATCTTCTTCGGCTTTTCCTCCAAAGGGCGGTGGAACTCGGTAGTACGGAAGGGGCAGACGGTGACGTCCTGGAAACGCCTGCTTCTTCGGGCATGTCGAAGGCACTCATGGCAGATGGTGGGAGACCGGCAAGTCGACGGCTTCGTCGAAGCTGTGGCAGTGACCGTTCCGTAGTTGAAGCGCTTACCCCGCTCCTCCACCTCTCTATTACGTTTGAAAGAGACTGGTGGACGTTGAAAGGGGCCGTTTATTAGGTCGTGAGGGGCAGCTCAGAAGCGGCCGACTGGTTAAAGATCCTCTTGATCCTCTTCTTTTTTTCTCGCTCTCGGCGACAAGTGCGTTCACCGTATACGCTTCTTTGTCTTCGTGCAAGTGCGCAACAATATCAATCACACGCCTAAAGCGCCCTGAAGACGCTAGCTTGTGGGACACCAAAGGAACCTTCCAGTGGCTTCACAAGCGCCCGTATGGTTGAGCGGGAATGCGGCGTCCAGTCTCTTCATTGGAGGTCAGTGGTGCGCTTCCGTCACTTTTCACAGCATACAAGACGCGTGTCAAAACGAACTACTTCACGCGAGACTGCATTTGCAGAAGCTCTGCCTCCATAGCATTGCCTTCAGTGCAAAGAAAAGTTATCGTCGAGTATGGTAGTGCAAAACAATGGTTGTGAGCAGCAGCGGAACCTGGGTTTGCTGTCTTGTTTTTGCGGTGTCCCTTCCATTTAGCTTTCGTGGCTTGCTGCTTGGTAGGGCAAGCCTTGTCTGTACTTTCATGGCCCTTTGATTTTCACAAGCTACATTTACATGCAGCAGCGTCTCCCGCCATCTTGATGCAATCGGCCCCATAGACACCCGACAGTAAACAGAGGGCACGACAAAGCTTTTTGGGCTAGGGAGCCTCACATTGCGCGGCGTCTCCATGTTTTAGGGTGGTGTCAGTTTTTGACCTACCCACTTGCCGCCCGCCCGGTAAAACACAATGTTGCCAGTCTGGAATTTTTTCGTTTGGCACAAGCGCCATGTTGGTTTCCCGCGGCCAGGCGTTCCTTATCCGCCGCACTGCACCAGCTGCATGTTGGTGCGCGTGAGCAAGCTTTGATATGAGCTGCGTTTGACTACAACTGTAGACCAAGCTTCCGCTACGACTCCATCTTCACGCTTAGCGAACCTAAAACAATGGCGGATCCCGCGTACAGCGAGAATCGAAGACATGCGAAGCACGAATGAGAATTGTTGATATGTCACTTTAAAATCAGCAAAACGTAACGAGGTGGAGCTAAATGATGCCGTACATTACTTCCGTGTCAGGATAATCATGTATGAATGTGTCGTTTACCTTCGTCAATCTATCCACGTCACGTGATACCATAATTAGTATATGTGGAGCTAGCAAAACGGCTGCGAGCACGCTGTGAGCGTGGTATGTTGTCAAGTTCTTACATGACGTGCGTGTCAGGAATGTCATGTTCGCACGAGTCATATATTTCGTCATCCAACGACGTCAGGTAACACAAAATTTGATATACGTGGAGCTACCAAAACAGCCACGAGCGCATCATGAAGGGCTCAATGTACTCCTATGTAGCGTTAACGTGCGCACACTTTGGGCACAGTTACGTAACGTTAGCAAAACGTGAGCACTCTATAGTCTGACGTCAGGCACGACCAGCGTCCTTCGACGCGGCCTGATAGCAACCGGCACGAAAAGCCACATTCTGCGTGTCGCGCCCGATGCGTTAACCCACACAACAATGCGTCTCCGTTTTTTCGTGACGGAGGGACGCTGGACGCGCTGGAAACGCACATGCGTCAAAGGAACACTGCGCGGTGGCCCACCTGCGAGTATTTAGCAGGACCGGTGCCTAACGTGCAACGCCGGCATGACGCGTCAAAATGAACGCCGGCGAGCACGCGCATCGCGTAACGTCGAAATGTATGGGCGCCTTGACTGTGGCATGTAGTCAAGTTCTCAAAGTCACGCATGTCATGCTTATCGTGTTTGCCCCAGACACATATCTTCGCCATCCATTGACGTCACGTATTATCGAATTCGGCACATGTGAAGCTAGCGAAACGGCCGCGAGTGCATCATGAGTGTGGCATGTAGTCATATTGTTAGATGACACGCATGTCGTGATTATCATGTTTGGACAGTGTCATTTACCTATGTCGTCCGTTCGCGTCACGTATTACTGAGCTGGGTGCATGTGTAGCTAGCGGAACGACCGCGAGCGCATAATGAGTGTAGCATGTAGTCATGTTGTTGCATGGAACGCATCTCGTGTTTATCATGTTTGCACCAGTATCATACCTTCGACATCAATTCACGTCCCGTAATACCAAATTTAGTATGAGTGAAGCTAGCGAAACGGCTACCAGCGCATTATGAGCGTGGCAAGTAGTCATGTTGTAGCATGACACGCATGTAATGACTATCATGTTTACACTGGTCACATAACTTCTTGTACCATTCACGTAGCGTAATACAAAATTTGCTACATGTGACCTTGGCAAAACAGCCATGAGCGCATCATGAGCGTGGCTTGTAGTCATGTTGTTACATGACACGCATGTCATTATTTTCATGTTAGGCTCTGTTGATTGTGTTCGCCATGCAATCATGTTATATCATACCAGTTTTGCAACATAACATGTGAACGAAACCACCGCAAGAGCTGCAGGACTTTGAAATGTAAATGATGACATTCATGACACACATATCACAATTTTCATGTCATGACTAGTCAAATGTGTTCTTCATACAGCCATGTTATGCCATGCCAAGTATGGTATTGATACCGTTATCGAAACGGCCAGGAGAGCTAAATGTCGTATGCGGCTAGATAGATAGATAGATAGATAGATAGATAGACAGCTTGATAGATAAATAGATAGATTGATAGATAGATAGATAGATAGATACTCTCAACGTCGCCGAAGTTCTCTAAGAAATGCTTCGCATTTAGTGAGTGAGTGAAACAACTTTATTGACGATCCGGCATAAAGGGGGAAGGGGTAGGGGGATTAAAGCGAGACACTAGCGTGCTCGGACGTCCCGGAGCAGCAACCTACTCGCGTAAAACCCGTGGGGGCGCCGCTTTCGGCCGCTGGCGTTCCAGGATGCTAAGCACGTGCTGGACCACGTCTCTTTGATTGCCTGGCTCTCGGCTGATAATTTTGCTGCTTATGGCAGTTGGCATTACTTCTTGGTTACCCGGCGGTGGTGCACAGTTCCAAAGGAGGTGTCTCTGGGTGGCTCGCGCCTTCTTGCAGTGTTGGCATACATCAGTGGTGTAAACCTCCGGGCAAACGTGCTTTGCCCAGACGGGGGTCCATATTGCTTGTACATGCAGCTGCCGTAGTGTGGCTGCTTCTCTGCGTTGTAGGTCTCGGTGAGGCGGCGGGTAGAGGCGTATGCTCGTTCTGTACCACTGCAGAACGTCGGCGTAGGTTGTGATGAAATACTCTCCGTCTTCGGCATCGGGTCGTTGCGGCTCCGAGGAATGCGTTGACAGAGACCCGCGGCTAGTTAGCGCGTGTGCCTCCGTATCTGCCTCCTCGTTGCGGTTCGGGCCCACGTCCAGCTCCCCGGCGTGCGCAGGGAACCACTTGACAGTAATGTTGGTTTCCGGTCTTTCTATAGTTGAACATACTCTTGCAGTGGTTCCATGGACGTTGTTTGTAGCAAAGTTGGCTATTGCCGTCTTCGAGTCACTGAGGACCGTGCGGCGATCCGGGATCGCTAGTGCCAGTGCGATTGCAAACTCTTCGGCTTGCGTGGGCGACTTGCACCGTATGCTTCCCGACGTTGTGAGTACTCCAGTGTCTGCTGCGATGACTGCTGCTGCGTACGTGTTTGGCCGGTGGGGATACTTCGCCACGTCCACGTAGTACGCGCGCGGATCGTTGGCGTGACCTTTTGTGAGGGCCTTGGCTCTCGCCGTTCTTCTTTCTTGGTGCACTTGTGGATGCTTGTGCTTCGGTAAGGGTGGAACCTTCAGTCTTTGGAGAACGTCTCGGGGTAGTTGCTTTGCTACCTCCGGAGTCGTCGCTGGCGCGTTGATTCCGATGCGCTGTAGTATCGTTCTTCCCGTCCTGGTCTGGGACAGGCGGTGATACTGCGCCGTTCGCTGGGCTTCGGCGATTTCTTCCAGCGTGTTGTGAACGCCCAACGCGAGCATGCGTTTTGTGTTGGTGTGGGGGTATAAGCCCAGGGCCGTCTTGTACGCCTTTCTGATCATCGCGTCAATCTTGATCTTCTCCGCCGCTTTCCAATTGTGGAACGACGCTACGTAAGAGATGTGGCTGACTGCAAACGACTGGGTGAGTCGTAGTAGACTGTCTTCTCGCATGCCCTGGTACCGCGTGGCCACCTTCTTGAGTAGGCGGGTGGCCAGCGAGAGCTTTGCGTGGAGCTTCTGTACCGTCACGTTGTTGCGGTTCAAGTCCTGGAGGTGCAGCCCCAAAACTCTGAGTGTCTGCACGTGCGGTATCGGCGTTCCGTCTTTGGTTACAACGTTGATGTTCTGTGTTGTCGGGCGTCGCGCACTTCGCGGTGAGATCACTAGCAGTTCCGACTTGGTTGGTTGATTGATTGATTGATTTGATTGATATGTGGGGTTTAACGTCCCAAAACCACTCTATGATTATGAGAGACGCCGTAGTGGAGGGCTCCGGAAATTTAGACCACCTGGGGTTCTTTAACGTGCACCCAAATCTGAGCACACGGGCCTACAACATTTCCGCCTCCATCGGAAATGCAGCCGCCACAGCCGGGATTCGAACCCGCGCCCTGCGGGTCAGCAGCCGAGTGCCTTAGCCACTAGACCACCGCGGCGGGGCCCGACTTGGTTGGTGAACATTTGAGTCCGGTGGGTCGTAGGTATTCTTCTACGGCGGCGACGGCTTCTTGGAGGGCTGCCTCGATCTGGCTGTCGCTTCCTCCCATTGACCACAGCGTGATGTCGTCCATGTAGATCGCGTACGTGATGTTTCTAACGCGTTCCAATCTTCTTGCAACGCCTATCATGACAAGGTTGAACAATAGAGGGGAGATCACCGAGCCCTGTGGTGTCCCCGTGCTCCCCAGCTGCTTGAGTGGTAGTTGTAGTTCTCCTGCCACAAGCTGCGTGGTGCGGTTGGTCAGGAAATCTTTGATGTAAGCGAACGTCCTCTCCCCCATGTTGAAGTGGGACACCTGCCGAAGGACGGCCGAGTGGTGTACGTTGTCGAATGCTCCCTGGAGATCCAGTCCGAGCACCGCTCTTTTATCCAACGTGGGAAAGTATCTGTCCACGATTTCGTTCTTGAGCAACAGCATGGCGTCCTGGGTACATTGTTTGGCCCGGAACCCCAGCATTGTATGTGGATATATGTTGGAGTCTTCCAAATAACGTTGCCATCTGTTGAGTAGGACGTGTTCAAGCACCTTGCCCACGCACGACGTTAGAAAGATGGGTCTCAGGTTGTCTATGCTGGGTGGTTTGCCCGGTTTGGGGATTAGGACCGTTTTCGCGGTCTTCCATTGTTGCGGTAGCTTGCCCGTCCGCCAGCACTGGTTGTAGTACTTAGTGAGGGCTTCGATTGCCGTGTCGTTCAAGTTCCTCAATGCCTTGTTGGTGACGTGGTCCGGTCCGGATGCTGATTTACAGTTGATTGTTTGTAGAACCGCTCGCACTTCCCATTCTTCGATGTCGGCATCTAGTCTCTCGTTGGTTGCCCCTTCGTAGCTGGGGAGTGGGTGCGTTGGCGTTACGGGGAGATACTTGGCGTCCAGGCGTCGTTGCACCTCAGCCTCTCCCATTTCTTTGACGGCTTTGTGAATTGTCTTGTTCAGCATGTAATGCTGAGCTCCCTTGGTTGTCTGATCGTTGAGCAAGTGGCGTAGCAGGCGCCACGTCTTGCCTTTGTGTAGTTGACCGTCCGCTTCTTGACACACCGCGTGCCACTGCTGTCTGCAGAGGACTGCGCTGTGATGCTCGATGTCTCTGTTGAGTTGTGCTATACGTTTGCGTAGCTTTCTGTTGTGGCGTTGATGTTTCCAGCGCCGTATCAGCGAGTTGCGGGCTTCCATAAGGTGCGCTAGTCTGCTGTCCAGCAACCTAGCCTCCGGCTCCGCTTCTACCGTCTGAGTGGCGTCTTTGGTCGTGGCGTTCAACATGTTGGTCCATGTTTCTATGTTTTCAATGGTTTCCGTAACGTTGTCTTCTAATTTCTTTCTGTACTCGTGCCAGTCAATGATTTGCTGTTGCTGTGCTCTTTGCGTGTTCTCTGCGATGGGTATTGTAATTTCGAGTATGCTGTGGTCACTTCCCAACGTCTCCCCGGTGTTCCGCCACGTGACTCCACGCAGTGCTGAGGCCGTGCTTATGAAAGCGAGGTCCGGGTTTGTGTCTCACTGCGACGACGTTCCGTTCATCGTAGGTGCGTTGGGGTCGTTTAGCAATTGGTAACCTGCGTCCATTGTTTCGTCGTAGAGACTGTGGCCCTTCGCCGTCGTGTATGGATACCCCCATGCCGTATGTTGAGCGTTGAAGTCTCCACACAGTAGGGTTACGTTGGAGCCCACGAGCTGTGGCGCTTTGTGCACAAGGGTGCGGAATTTTTGCTGTAAGTGCTTCGGATTGCTGTACACGTTGATTATAAAAGTGCTTTCACGGCGCTTGCGCTTCCCGGTGACGATTTCAACCGTGCTGTGCTCGATGGCGCCGTTGGGTAGCAGCTCGTGATCTATTGAAGTTAGATTCTTCTTTACCAAGGTGCAGACCCCCTGCCCTGGGCCTTTCCCACCTGTTCGTGCGCTGGGGGGCTTCGCAAAGGATCTGTACCCCGGTAACGTCGGTGGGGTTTCACTGTGCGTCTCTTGTAGTTATAACGTCGGGTCTCTTAGTGCTTTGTTTTATGTACTGTTGTAACGATGCTTTTCTCCCCTGTATGCCGTTGGGATTTCATTGCCATATGAGAAGATGATGCTGTTGTGTCTGTGCTCTGTTTCTGTGGTTAGCGGTGCCTGTTGCCGTTGTCCCGTCCATTATTGCGGTTGGGTAAAGGCCTGTTGGGGGATTAGTCCTGACGCCGTCAGCGCGTGTATTAGTGCATGCAACTTAGTCTGTATTCCTTGTATGGTAGACTGCATGCCATGTACGGGTGTCACCAATGTGTCGAGGCGTGTGTTGGTAGCATCGAGGCGATCGTTAGTAGCTTTGATGACTTGGCTCAGGGTTTCGTAGTTGGCTTTTATGGTCTGTTCTAGTCGATCTTGACGTTCTTCTAGGCTGTCCAGCCTAGCGTTGGCTCTTCGTTCACGTGCGTATTCGAGCGCTCGCTTCTAGGGTGCCGGTTCGCTTGTCCTAGCAACGTCGATCGTTTCGGGTTCTGCGCTGTCAGCTTCCGTAGTAACTGGGACTTGTACCTCCATGGCTGAGTTTGTGTTGTTTTCCTTTGGCGTTGGGGGTCTTGGTTGACTCTGCGGTGGCGACAGTGGCGGTGGCGGAGTCACCTGTTGTTGCTGCTGCTGCTGCTGTGCGTTGATGAGTTGGTTCAACTTAGCGTTCATCTCTTGCATTTGAGCTCTCTGTTCAGCGATGCATCGCTTGAGCTGGTCATTTTCATTGCATAGTGACTGGATGGTGTTGTCCTTTGCTTCAGCTACGTGGTTGAGCGGAATGCGGTTCGCCGCTTGCGGGTTGATTGCTCGGGCCCCATTTATCACATTGCCCGGTCGCTGCTGGTTGCGGTTGTAATTCATGTTTTCGCTGCGCTTGCCGTCGGTGCTTCTGCCGCGGCTCGCCGATTGTCTCCTGCTTTTGTCCCGCTTCCTCGAGCGGCTGCGTCCTCTCTTTGATAGATGCGCTTCGTTCTGTTGTTGCGGTGGCAGCTGCGGGAAGTCTTGCGACGAATACGCTGACGCCGCGTTTCTGCGCTCCCATCTGCGCTGAGTAACTACGAAGGGCACCTTGTACTTGTTCGTACAGCCTTCCGTGCCCGTGGCGTGGGCTCCGTTACACAGTTTGCAACGTGGCTTGCACCGCGCCGCGTGGCCTGCCGTCGGGTTAGGTGCGCCACACGCAAAGCAGATCTTGGTTTCCGGCGTGGGGCATACATCGGCTCGATGGCCGATTTTGCCGCATGTCTTGCATACGTTGTGGTGTTGTCTGTATAATCCACACTTTACTATAATGTAGCCATACTTTATGTAGTTGGGAACCTTTGTTCCTGCGAACAAAATGACGATCGAGGTAGTGTTTCCAATCCTGTGTGCTTCGAGGGCCTGCGGGTTTGCTTGGTTAACGATATTCTCGTGCAGATCTTCGGCAGTGTTCTCTACTGCGATGCCAGGGATTACTCCTTTCACTGTGCCGTGAGGCGCGGTGCAGTAGGCATGCGTTTCGTAGCTACGGCCCCCAATGTACAGAGAGCTTACGCTTGCGTAGTAACGTGCTCGTTCTTCATCGGGCGTGCTGATCACGATGATGTTCTGCGTGGGATTAATACAGATCGTATCTGCTTTCGCTGTGGTCTTGGAAACGTTGGCTGCCGTTATGACTGCGGACATTACGATGTCAGCTTCCAGTTTTGCTAGGAATAGCCCTCCTCTCGGTCGTATTACAATCTTCTGCTCTTCCCGCGGCAAATTCAGCGGCACGCGGGACGCTTTAGTAATTCTCGCTACCATGCGTTTTGCTTGAGCTTCACTAAATTGCGGAGTTGGCTTGTTGCTTTGGGTAACTTCGTTAAGCTGGGGCTTATTAAGTCGTTGGCTTACTTGTTTTCCGGAGATTTTCCATCCCGCGATGTCGCTTGGGTGTAAGTCGTTGCCGCGCACCGCGACTGCGGTGCGGCCGGTGCTGCGTAGCACCTCTTGGTCGTTGATCGTGGCGGTGGTCGTAGTGTCGTTGCCGCCAGCACAAAAGTCCATGTCTTCCGTAGCAAGGGCCGCGAAACGGTTGTGGGAAACGGCGTTGAGCTGCGATGAGGCCAAGGCCATCTTCGGCGATGAGGAGTCGAGCGTTGAGCCGGGCCGGGCGGCCGACGCAGTTGCGCGTCCCCGCCGTACTCGCGCTAAGCCTAGGCGTGGTCCGCTAGGCCCAGCGTCGCACAAGTGAAGAAAACGTCAAAAATTGAGGAAAAGTCCGGTTGGCCGGACCAAAAATAGCATCAATCGAGTCCAGGGATGTTCACGCACACTGCAGTGATGATATACAATCGATTGGAAGCAGTTAAGGCGGCACAATTAGCGAAAACTGCGGAGCTCATTCGGAGCACGTCTGCTCAGCTCGGCGACCGGAGCGCCCCCCCGCTTCGCATTTAAAAACTTTGGAATGTAAATGCCAGGGTGCTGCATGCTGCAACGCAAAATCATCTCGAGACTGCTCCGCTTCCCGACTTGCTCTAGCCGACGGAAACGCTGGATTACACAAATGAAGCACGATTGCTTGGAGCCGACTACTTCATTCTGTGTTTGTAAGGTGAGTACCAGTTGTATTGCGAGTGCACTGAGCATATCACCACATATTTATTGAAATTATTGACTTAGTCATGCGACAAAAAGTTTGAGCAAAGTGAACATCACAACTTGCACAATAAAAATTGGATCAGGCCTAGCTCGGCTCCGCTAGTTTATGCAAGTAATAGCTGGTTAACTTGAGTATGTTTGTTTATTTCCGTAGTCAGAGAGCAGTCCACGAATTTTATAATATGACTAGTCGAGCGTGCGGTCCTGCATGCATCCGCTATCTACGTTTCATCGGTCCGCGAAGCTGTCGCCGCATTCGTCGCGGGAAACACCAGGCCCGTAAACCTCTGACAGACGCTCGCGTTTGCGTCTTCCTTTGCTAGCAGATGTTCGCATTTCCGCACTTTCACCTCGATTGCTGAGGAAGGGAATTTTGAGTGGTAGACAGACCTGCCGATGAACACGTTCCCTGCAGACTCTTGTAGTCTTCCACAGTTGCAACACAACTAAGTTTAGTGCGGCTTGCCATGGTAAATTCGCTATTCCCTTCAATGACACGCGGAACCACACCAAAACTCACTCAACAGTATAAAAAAAATTCGCTGCAATATTATGAATGCGATAGATTTACTGTTCGTGTCTGTTCCTCCTGTCTGTCTGCAGTATATGGGCACTATACATGTCGGTTGTTGGCCCATAACTCAAATATATTCTATGAGAGATTGGTGCTGCGTCGTTATTTTTGTCGTCCTTTTGTTTCATAACGGGCCGCAAAGATGATTTGATATCGTGAACATATATTGTATATAATGTTGTTGAGAAAATGTGTATGGACCTCGCGTATATGTGGTCAGGGCCGTGCATGATTTTTCACCCTATTGCTTTATTGCAGGCCCACTGCAAGGACACAAGCTTCCAGCAAAGGAGGCAGGACGGTTTGAAGAAGTTAAGACCAGATGCTGTTTGGATGCTGTTTGCAATGAAATCTGACCTGGGAAAACTTAATTTGGTACTTGTTGCTCCCTTGTGCTTTTCTTCCAGCGTAATATGCAGGTTCAGGGGGGAGGGGGAGGTTGATGTAGTATATGATTGAATACACTACTATTTTCTGGCAATGCTTACGGCTTGTAATGTTTTAAGCAGTCTATTGTACACGTTCGCTTGCACGAACTAAACTTGCTGCAGAAAACATATTATGGACAAAGCAATATTTAGGGTATGAAAAACAGGCTATCGGAGTTATGCGGTTTACAGAGAACATCGCGAGCTACCCGGTTGTTTGATCTGCCTTCCCTTTCGTTATGGGTACTGTCTTATAGTACAGCACGCTCTCAAGCCTTGCACCAGAAGGCCTTCGAGGTGTCTGCATTAATAAGGTGAATTTTCTTCAGGAATGGCGCGCAGACATTGAACTCCGTTCACAGTGACATGAAGGTTCTGCCTCTCGCAAATATAGGCTTTCTAAATATCCTCTTTGCGCCAACGCGGTGAGTCTACTAGGTGGAAGAAACCAACTGTTTTATTAAAACTCGAGTCAGGAACACGTTTTCCTGGTTTTACAAAGCGGCAGCTGATTTCAGAAGACATCCCTTTAGCTTTCAGTAGTAGTAGTAAGAGACTTTTATTCAGCCACAATTTACAGGCCGAGCATTTCGACTACCTGTGCGACCAGTCAACGCTGTTCTTTTTTCCCTTCGGCGCCGAGCCAGTCAAGCCAGGAGGTGATGGAAAGGGATGGGGGAGGGTAATAGCTGGATTGCTGAGCAGTTGGGCAGTAAAACAGGCACTGTGACAGGTCAGCATATGGGGAGGGGTGATTAGGACAGCAGGTGTTAGACCTATATTTATAAAGGAAAAGGCGAGAAGGGGTTATCAGACAATTCATTTCGATATGCCGTAGAGTTCGAGCCTCAAGTGTAGTGAGTGATGGATGAGAGGGAGGGTAAAGAGGCTTGTCGAGCCGGAGCTGGAGATATACCTCTTTGATAGCGTGATGCAAGGAGATCTGCCCATCGTTATTCGCGGAGCCTTCACTGTCTTCCGAAGGTGTGGGCCAGAGAATAAATGGTGTCCGGTGCAATATATCGCAGTCAAGCTGATGAGCTAGCTCATTGCCGTTAATACCTGAATGCCCAGGAACCCAGAGGAGGAAGACGGTAGAGAGTTGAAGAGCAGAGGCCACTCGCTCGACCTCCTGTTTAACAGCAGGGGGCAACGTGTTGTTTTGTATGTGACGGATGGTGGCGTGAGAGTCAGAGTAAATCGTGTACTCGGGGAGAGAAGGGAGGGGGGAAACTACTGCATGGCATGGACTATGGAAAGGACCTCGAGCGAAAGTACATTTGGCGGATGCAAATATAGCCCGCTGGTGTGCGTGTCAGGTGCCGAAAGATGTGGATGTTAGATAAAGAGAGAGAGAGATAAATAGAGAGGAAAGGCAGAAAGGTTAACCAAGCTTCACTCGGTTGGCTACCCTACACTTGGGGTGGGGGAAAAGGAGAATAATAGAACGGAAAGAGAGAAGAAGAGGAGTAAGAAAGAGAAGCATGAATAGTCAGCTCGAGACTACACAGCACGGTCTCGCACAGTTCTTTCACAAGCGGTCGTGAAGTCTGGTGGTCCTTAAAAAGTACAAGAGGGCTTTCGTGGCTTTGCGCGTATGGGAAGCCATCGGCCAAGGTCCCAGGATCTTCTCTTCTGTAAGCGGCCGTGAATCCAGCTGACAGAGCTTGGCTTCCATAATACGTCGTTCGGTCTGGTATGCTGGGCAATGACATAGAATGTGCTCAAGCGTTTCCTCGCAGGCGCAGATTTTGCATGCTGAAGTGCTCGCCATTCTAAAGAGACGAGAGTACGAATTCGTAAATGCCACGCCCAACCTCATGCGACATAGTAACGTAGCCACATGAGCCCCGAGGAGCCATGTATGAGGCATCTGTGTAGACAACTCCCTGTGTAGAGAAGAGGAAAAGAATGATGTTGTGCTGCCGCATGACGCCGGCCGGCGTGAAGCACGGGGGCTTATTGAATGGGATGGGAAGGATGCGAAGATTAGAAGCAGGGGTGCTAGTGGCAGAAAGCAGGGTGGGAACGGAAATAGGAATGTGAGGGATACCGACTTGGGTTACTAGTCATTGGCATTGACGAGTGAGAGAAATACGGGCAATCTGAAAATCATGGTGCAGACAAATAAGTGAACGTAATAGATGGAATAGGCCTGTGGCATATAGCTTAGTGGTAGAGGTAGTGACAGGAACGTTTAGAGCTGCCTTGTAGAGGCCTATTAGTGCTCTTTCGAGTGTGCTGAGCTGCGTTTGGGTGAAGTGAACGTAGGGTACAAAGTAGAAGAACTTGTTAAGGGTGAGCGCATGAGCAATGCGGCACGCATGAGTCTCGTGGAGCTCCGACTGCCGAGTGACAACGCGTCGCAGGAGGTGAGTCACCGAGTGGCATGTCCTCGCAAAGTGATGTAGGGCCTACGCGTTCTTTGTCGCGTGCAAAGGGAAGCCACGAACTTTGCATTGCTGAACAGTGAGGATAAGAGAGCTAGAAAGATGTAGGGAGATGAGGGTGTTGTGGGAGCGCTGGCACACAGACCTGTTTAGCAAAAGTAGTTCACATTTCTCCGGTGCCAGAGACAGGCCAGCAGTAGCGAGAAATGAATTGATAAGGTCCAGGCCACGTTGCAAAGTATCCTGCACGTGACCGGGACATCCAGACGTACACCAGAGAGTAATGTCGTCTGCATAAAAAATATGGTGGAGGTCAGGTATTTGGGACAGTGGGAAGGCAAGGGGGGCATAGCTATATTAAATAGAGTAGGAGATAGAACGGCACCTTGAGGAGCGCTGCGGGAGAGGGAGTGTGGGTTAGACAAATGAGTATCGTCTCTAAAGCAAGCAACTCGATTGGAAAGAAAGGTTCGGATGTAAAAATACATGCGGGAGCCACATGACAAGAAGTAGAGCTGAGCGAGTATGTGGTCATGACTCACGCCATCGAATGCCTTCCGTACATCGACGGTTACCAGCGCATGGATTTGACTACGAGAAGGTGATAAAAGTATGCTGAAGAACAAGGAACATGTCCTGCGCAGATACGTGGCGTCGGAAGCCCATAAGAGAAGGAGGGAAAAACTCTTTCGCCTCAATAAAATTAGACAGTCGAGTCAAGGCCATTCGCTCGAGAGTCTTGCCAACGCATGACGTCAAAGAGATAGGGCGAAGGTTAGAGAGAGATGGAGGCTTGCCCGGCTTCAGAATTATGCAAGTTAGAGACGATGTCCAAGAGCTTGGACAAAAGCCGCTGTTCCATGCTTTATTGAGGGTATGTAAGAGAAATTCTTTCAAGTTGTCGAGGATATTACGTAGTGTAGTATACGTTATCTCATCATCACCCGCAGCCGAGCGGATAGATTGAGTGGCTAAGGCAGCTTCCAGCTCCCTGAGCATGAATGGGTGGTCCAGGTCTGGGTTAGCTTCGCCACAGTAATTTGGGTAGGAAGGTGTGAGGGGGGTGGAAGATAGAGATTTTAAATTGTCAAAAACATCAGAGGGAGTCCCTTGAGTGAGAGGTTTTAGCTAGGGTGGGAACAACGGCAGGCTTGGCAACTAAAAGATACCTAGACAGAGACCATGTAGAGCGCAAGGGCAGTGTGGAGTCAAGGCTGTCGCACAGGGTGTTCTTACGCGACTGCTCGAGGGAAGTGCCGTAAGCGATAATTTCAGCCCGGAGAACATCAATGCGGGAGGAAAGTTGGACGTTTTGTGGCTGGGAGCGAAGGGAGCGTTTCAAACGTTGATGACGTCGCCATAAACGGAGGAAGTGAGGATCAGAGTCAGGAATGGGGAGTTGAAAACGAGCGCGGCCACTACTGGATGTCATTGCTTCGGAGATCCGCGACGTCCAGTCATCATAAGTTTTAAAGGAATCAGACAAAAGGGTATTACGGGATGCTTCCCAGTCAGTGTGAGCGACTCGTTGTTTCCGCCTGTTGTGGGAAAGAGGGGTGGTGATGTGTATGAGAAAGTTATCACTGAAAAGGTTTTCAGCGGACATCTGCCAGTGAAAAGGAAGGGAACTCCGAGAGAAAGTGAGATCTGGTGTAGTGGAGCGCTATGAAACAGTGCCCGCTCGAGTAGGGGTGTTAGGGGTAATAAAAAGAGTGAGATGGCGTTCCTGGGTGAGGCAGTGTAGAAGGCGACCTGGTTTGAGTGTTTGGGGGTAACCCTAGAACCTATGAGGAGCAATAATGTCACCCCTAAAGAGGATATGGGTGGTCTATGGAAATCAGTCCAGGAATTTGCCAAGAGCACTAATTGTAGAGGACTTGACAAGGGGGTTGTAAAAGGACATCAGAGCGAGAGAAATACGAGTAGATGGTTGGTAATGGACCACACCAACTAAACATTTCAGAAGGGGGGAGGGTACGTCTAGTGGTTCAACGAGAACGTCATTGCATACATAAATGGACGCAAGTGGCGTCCCCGTCGTAGCGTGATGTGCACGGTAGCCCATCACGGCGAGGGCCGTCCGAGTCTCCTGTATAAGAATAAAAATGGGGGTAATGTGGGACGGGTAAGAATATATGGGTGGAGAGGGGTCCTATTATGACAAAAGTTGCGGCAGTTCCACAGCAAAATCTCGAGTTCTTTTTCACGTGCCGTCTAGGCCTTCGAAGTAGCGGAAGCGCCTGCGTGTGGGCGTTCCTTCTTTTTTGCCAGAGGAAGCGACTTTTGCAGGGAGTTAAGCATATAGGTTAAAGATTCCAGTTGCTTGAATTGGGTTTCGAGGGTAGTAACAATCTGGACAATTGAATTTTCTAGCTGGACGAAACGAACGTGATGCACAGTGGTGGCGGTTTCGACCATGTCGGCCGATTTGGTTACAAGCGAGCTGCAGGTCGGGGCGTTGAGTGTGGCGAGTTGACTATTTAGCTCCGTGAGTTGAGAGGTAAAAGAGGATGTGGTAGCTGCGAGTGTATGCGTCAGTGCAAGTATTTTTTGTTGTAGCTCATCAGAGACGCGCTGTTGCTCGCGCTGGTTGCACTCCAACATAGCCATTCGCAGATCGAAAGAGCTCTCGTTACTCAAGGATGGTGAAGGTGTGTTTGATAAAGAAATGCACACGGAAGGTGTGCCCTTAACCTTAGCAGCGTATGAGCCCGGGGGGAATGTTCCGGGAGAGGTGAAAGGAACTGAAGCGCTGAAGAGGAGGTGGCAAAGGCTGAGTGGCTCGGCGCATGGCTGGGTGACGGAGAAAAGCTGCTTTCGTACAATCGCGTTGCTTAGCTAGAAGGTAGGGGTAGGTGAAGTCGAGAGATGAGTGGGTGTTGACTTGGCAATGGATTCGACAGGGTTGTGCGCAAACGTGAGCATCTGGATCTGCTGGTAGAGGAGATGCACAGTGGCAGCACTTGGCCGGAACGCTGTGTTGGGGGAATTTATGAGCACGGTGCCCTACAGCAAGGCACCGAGTGCAAGTAGGGGGCTTAGGTTTATGTGAACGGCATCGGAAAGAGACGTGTTTAAAATAAACAAAGCGAGGGATGACGGTTCTAGCAATTGTTATGAGAACAGATTCAGTGGAGCCCTTTATATGTGAAGCGAGTATGTCTGAAGTAAAGGATTCGAAGTCATGCAAGAGCTGAGATAGTGTGAAGTGACCACCGACGTTGTGTATGACGCCAAGACATCATGTTGGAGGACTGGGGGCGTAGGGCTTATTGGTGATCGGCTTACCATTAAATTCCAGGCTTCTAAGGGACAGTAGAAGGTGGGCATTGAGAGCGACTGCGTTTTTAGAAACACAAGGCTCTGAGCAAATTTGGCCTGAAGGGTGACCTCTACAATGGTCTTGGGAGAGAGATTTTCGGTGGCTATGATGGTAGAAAGCCGGTTATAGAGAGGCGGTTTCGGCGTGAGTGTTCCGGGTGGAAGTTGGATTCCCGCAGTGATGTGCTCGCAGTGGGGGTGGGTGGTCGAGGCAGGTTTTTGATTGGCACTAACGGTGTCCTAGCTGCCTTCGGAGGATGGTGTATTCTCTTCCTTGACCTGCGATGCCGTGAAGCCCATTTCCGTCGATGAGTCGTCAGCTGAAGTGATGGAAGGCACAATTTTGGCGATGGAAGGAACGATGCCCGTCGAAACACTCTTGTCGACAGGCTCAGAATTTCCAATGGGTAGGCCAGACGCAGACACGGCGGTAAGAGCAGGAGATGTGGTTGGTTGCAACTCCAACGCTGCACTACGGCTCTTGGGCTCCGGCGTTTGCATGGCTATCAGGCTGGGAGTAGCAGAGACGCCGCCAGTGTTGCACGTTGCTGGACCGTGTGCGCTGTCGAAGAACGCTGCCTCTTGCTGTATTGTTGTCGGCTTAGGGCTGGTGACATTGCCAGATGTTGACAGCGGAAGCACGGCTGTTCAGCGGTACGACCGGAGGAGGCTGGGCTTACCGACAGGGCGTCAGTTGTCGTTGGTGTCGAGTGCTGAGTGGGACGCTGCATCGTGGAGGTGCAGGCGCGGCGCGTTAAGCTTAGGGCCGCGCCGCTGCGTACTTTTGAACGGGCCTGGAGGTCCATCCTGGGGTCAGCCTGGGATCGGACTGGGGCCCGGATGGTGTCGACGTGTCCCGTAAGTCTTCTAGAAGGAATAGTGACCTTGTCCAGACACGGGCGGGGCCCGGTAACGGGCCAAGAACACGTGACAGCGGAGCACTGTATGCAGCCAGCCAAACAAAATGGCGCCACCTGGTGGTCCGCTAGCTTTCAGAACTTGCTGTATAAAACCCCCAGAGCCCACGCTGCTAAAGAGAACGCTGCCTTCAATGTAAATGAGTGACTGCTTAGAACCAATATGGCGGCCCGTGAAGTACGGCGGCCGTTTTAGCCAGGTGTAAGCAACCATCATCGAAGTTGTCACCGCCATAAAATACGGAGACGCGCGCACATGAAGGCTCGCTATTTCGGGCCACTTCAGCATTGGTGGTTCCAACCGCCAAGAATACCAAGAAATCGAAACTCTCGCTGAACCCAATGGCACATTGAAGTTTCAGTGCTCTTTTTGGCACGTTTTTAAAGAACGCTTCTAGGGCGCTTACATAATCTGCCGTGACTCCCTGCTCACAAATAAAACAGAAAATAATATGGACGTGGAAGTCTGGTATTCCTGCGTCTACTCGCTAGGCTACGCATTGAAAGCCTCGGTTTTGCTGCGCCTACTCGCTAGACTGTGTGTCCTGGCGCTACCATAAGAACTCGTAAACTGAATTGCCCGGTGTCTTGAGGAGCGCATATGCCCAGTATGGAAACAGCTGTAGCAATGAACCACTGATGGCCGGTAGGGACAAAATTGCAATATGCATTCATAGTAAAGAATGCGCTGTGGAAGAGTTGGAGGATGAGTGTTTAGACACGTTCGACCATTCTTTATGTAACGAGCGTGAACCACTTGGTGCGAAGTACAAGTTAGACACCACACCAACTCCTCTGGGCTTTCCCCCATATCCATGTTGGTGAAAACATTGCTGCAAAGGCTACCAACGTCAGATAGGCTTGTACGGCTACTGTTGTGTCTTGAGACGCAGCCACAGCCTGCAGTGTACGTAGTCAATCCACATCCTTGAGGGAGTGTGCCCAGACCGATACAATGTTCATGGATATGCGAATGGCAAACCCTTGAAAGTTACTTGTCTTGAGAAAGAAATTCAACGCACGCTGCAGTGCGTGGTTTGAGAACGGTGCCACAGCCATAGCCGCTGATTATAAAAAAACAAGGGGCTGCCTGCTGGGTTGCGTAGCCGTCAATGGGCGGGCGCGTCTGGGCAGAGTTGGCACTTTTCGCCGCATTTTGGGGGAGGGGGCTGACGCTCCACCGTCAAAGCGGATGATACTTCGTGTTTCAATGTGGTACGTGAGAATTTGTGCAAGTCCGTATGCTTTTTCGGGTGCGATCGTGTGTTGCGGGCAGTTCGCCTCATGTGTTGAGTTATCAAGTACGATTCTTCGGCGCGCACGTGTGTGGCAAATGCTTCTTGAATAGGGAGCTTTCCTTAGCGAACTTCGGCGAATTTAAGCGTATCTATCTATCTATCTATCTATCTATCTATCTATCTATCTATCTATCTATCTATCTATCTATCTCTCTATCTATCTATCTATCTAAATTGATAGATAGATAGATAGATAGATGATAGCCGCCTACGACCTTTCGCTCTCCTGGCCGTTTCGATGATGGGATAGAGGTCAAAATTTTTATGACAAACATCACTGCATAGCAATGATGACTGACTAGTCATAACATGAAATTCATGACATGTATGTTATGAATGTGAGGGTTCACATTTTACTGTTTTGTTGCACTTGCGGTGGTTTTGTTCACATAACATGTTGCAAAACTGGCAAAATACCAGGATACCCCTTATGTAATGCCCCTCCTAGAAAGGGGGGCCTTCAAGGTAATAAACTGAACTAAACTGAACTACACAGCGAACACAACTGACAGGCCCTAGCAGATAAATCATGGCATGCATATCATGTCGTGACTGATGACTACACGCCACGCTGATGGTGCTCTCATGGTCGTTTCGCTACTTTCACATAACTCAATTTGGTATTACGGCCCGTGAATGAATGATGAAAGCATATGACTGGTGCAAACATGATAATGATGAGATGCGTGTGATGTAAGAACATGACTACATGCAACGCTCATGATGCGCTCGCGGCCATTTTGCTAGCTTCACATATACCAAGTTTGGTATTATGGAACGCGAATGAATGACGAAGCTATGTGATTGATGCAAACATGATAATCATGAGATGCGTGTCATGTAAAATGACCATGTAGCGCCCTCGTTCGGGCGGCGCGCAAACCGGAGAGCGCGCGATGGCGACAGAAGAAAATAAAGAAGGCGCTAGGCCGTGGCACGTGAAGCCACGGCTCACGTTCCGGGCTGGCATCGGTTATCGTTCAGGCGTGTCTTTCTTTCGCTCCTGTGGCATAAGCCTACAAGTGGTGACCTCGGACGAAGACACTGACTGACTCGAATGCACCCTCAACCGAACAAGCCTCACGTCAGCAGGACGTCTCGGCCGTGCAACTGCGTCTCCCATCTTTCTGGCCACAGGACCCGCAAGTTTGGTTTCATCAGGTCGAGGCGCAATTCTCCCTGTACCGCATTGCCTCGGAAACAACACGCTACTACTACGTAGCCTCCGTCCTTCCTCCTGACGTTGCCAGCGAGTTCTCCGACGTCCTCTCCAACCCCTCGGGCACTACGCCATATCAGCACCTTAAAACCAAGGTGCTGGAACAATTCATGCCTTCGGAACGCGTCCGCCTACAACAGCTCCTTGCAGAGGGAGACCTTGGCGACAGGCGCCCCTCCCAACTACTGCGCCGAATGCACAGCTTCTTGGGAAACACGACGTCTCTGCCCACTCAGCTTTGCTTCGCGAGCTCTTCCTCCAACGCCTTTCTCAGCCAATCCGCCTACTCCTCGCGGCGGCCGGCGACGTCAATCTCGACCGCCTGGTGGAGCTCGCCGATCAGGTTCATGAAGCGACCTCCCCATCTGTCAACGCTGTCTTACCACCAGCAGACACAGCGATTTCGCGCCTTGAGGCCCGCATCGACGAACTCGCCGCCTCCATTGCCGCACTCCGGAGCCCCCTGCAGGAGACTCGTTCGCCTCGTTCCGGCCGTCGAGCTCTTCCACGCACACGAGATGCTCGGAGTCCCAGCCCTCCACCCCTCTGCTGGTACCACCGGCGATTCCGACACCGAGCCACGAAGTGTACACCCCCATGTTCGTGGCAGGGAAACGCCTGCCGGGATTACTGACGGCGGTGTGTGATCTCCCTTCTCGTCCCAGCCGCCTTTTCATGGTCACGAACCAGCTATCGGGCGCCAGGTCTCTTATAGATACGGGCGCGGAAATTAGCGTTGTGCCCCCGACTAAGGCTGATCGTTCAAAGTCACAGGGGCAAGTGCTTCGTGCTGTCAACGCCTCGTCTATAGCAACGTATGGGCTCCGATCTCTCACCCTCGACTTCGGCCTTCGCTGCATTTTCCGGTGGGTTTTCGTCATCACTGACGTGGTTCAACCGATCATCGGCTCGGACTTCCTCTCATACTTCGATTTCGACGTCAGCGTGCGGCGGCGCCGCCTCATAGATAGTAAGACTCGTCTCTCCATTCGGGAGTCCTGTCCGACATCGCTCCGATGGCCATCCGCATGCTGATACCTTCCTCACCGTTCGAAAAAATCTTCGCGAGTTTCCCGGAGTTAACTAAACCGTGCAACCTCACTCAGGCGCCTAAACAAACGGTCACACACCACATCGTCACCCGGGGTCCACCGGCAGGCACTCGACCACACCGCCTGTTCGGAGACCGCCTAGCTATTAGAGGATTTTAGACTGTCCGGCGCACCACTATACGGAAAAAAAGTTTGCGGATACCGGTTTACCGGGACTGAACTGCGCATGCGCGTGCCTTACGAGCGTTTACCGGACACTCTCAAACGCCCAAACGCCCAACAAGCTTCCAAGGTTGCCATTGCTGGCTTCCCTTTGAGCCGAGTCAAGTCAAGCCAAACAAAAACGTAAAAAAACAAAATAGCTACTTCGAGGCCCGCTACCAGCATGGCACCGCGGACACGCTACTCGCCTTCCGACGATAAAATTATACTCGAAGAAGTTCTTGCGCTGAACCCTTTCGAGAATGCTTCGTGGTTGCACACAATCACTGAAAGAGTGTCAATTCTACCGCGGCGGACACTCGTGATGTCGATTCTGATGCCGATCATCATGATGCTGATGTTTTCTTTATAGTTAGGTTTAAATCATAGCGCAAGTAAAAAAACAAACATAGAGTTTCGTTTTGAAACGAAAAATTTATTGGCATTGTCTAATTTTTTTTCTTTTCAGATTTAGTCAGTAATCGCGAAGGCTTTCTACTTTGCGCATACGCACATGCAGCGGCTTTGGCCGCGCAGGCGTCGCGGGCGTTTTTTTTGGCGTATTTTGGGCGGTACGGGCTAAAAGTGCAAAAAGCTCGTTTCAACGCTATCCGGCTTGACGCCCTCCGGCAACCCGGTATACGCAAAAACGTAACAGAGTGCCGGACAGACTAAAATCCTCTATTGCTAAACGGGAGTTCGACCACATGCTGCAGCTCGGCATTATCCGCCCGTCGTCAAGCACTTGGGCTTCCCCGCTGCATTTGGCGCCAAAGCGTGATCCTGGTGACTGGCATCCTTGTGGGGACTATCGAGCGTTGAACGCCAAGACTGTCCACGACAGCCATCCTCTACCTCACATCCAGGATTTTACATCGCGCCTCGACGGCTGCACGATTTTCAGCAAAGTGGACCTTGTTAAGGCGCACCACCAGATTCCTGTCGAGCCCGCCGACATACCTAAGACCACCATCACGACGCCCTTTGGGTTGTTTGAATACGTGCGGATGCCTTTTGGACTCCGCAATTCGGCTCAAACTTTCCAGCGGTTCATTTCTGAGGTCACACGGGGTCTTCCTACTGTGTTTGCGTACCTTGACGATGCCCTCATCGTCAGCCGCACACCTGAAGATCATGAGCACCATCTACGCGCTCTGTTCCAACGTCTCCAGCAGTACGCTCTCGCTGTGAACGCCTCTAAGTGTACTTTCGGCGCATCTGAGCTTGAGTTCTTGGGCCATCACATATCATCCAAAAGAATACGCCCTCTCCGGTCCCACGTTAAAGCAATTCAGGATTATCCTCAGCCTACAACACTGCGCCAATTACGCCAATTCCTGGGGCTTGTGAATTTTTCCAGGCGCTTCATACCACACTGTGCCGAACTGCTACGACCGCTCACCGACCTCCTTCGGTCGACCGCCGGCCCGTCCTCTGCTATTCCTTGGTCGTCAGAGGCCCAGGCCGCCTTTGCTGCTGCTAAGCAAGCGGTCGCTAACGCCGTGCTTCTCATTCATCCACGCAGCAACGCTCCAACTCAGTTGATGGTGGACGCATCCAGCGTGGCCGTCGGAGCCGTCTTACAGCAGTGCATTAACTCCGAGTGGAGACCCTTGTCGTTTTACTCTCGGAAGCTACTTCCTGCTGAGACCCGCTACAGCGTCTTTGGCCGGGAATTAATAGCCATCTACGCTGCAATACAGCACTTTCGGCATTTCCTGGAAGGATGCTCGTTTTACGTGCTGACTGACCATAAGCCACTGGCGTATGTTTTCCGCACTAACTCATCCAAGTACGTGCCCCGTGAACTCCGCCATCTGGCTTATATATCGGAGTTCACGACTGACATCCGCCACGTGAAAGGAGCTGACAACACCGCCGCAGATGCCCTTTCTCATATAGCCGCGGTTGACTCTCCACCGCCAACCATCGACTGGGCCTCATTCTCCTCGGCACAGCAGGATGATAGAGATCTTACCGCTTTTCGGGAGAACCCCCGTTCTCTCCGACTACGCCTGGTGCCTCATCCATTATCATCTGAGCGCTTGTGGTGCTATGTCTCAGCTGACCTTCCCTGCCCTTTCGTTCCCGCTTCATTACGACGCACCGTTTCCCACTCCTTACACGACATCTGTCACCCTGGCATTCGGGCTACTCAGCGTCTTCTCACCCAGCGCTATGTCTGGCCCGGAATCAACGGTGATGCGCGCGCTTGGACGCGCATGTGCCTGCCCTGCCAGATGACAAAGGTCTCCCGTCATACTAAGACGCCGCCCCAACCTTTCCTTCCACCCGGCCGTCGTTTCGACCATGTTCATCTAGACATTGTGGGCCCTCTACCAGTGTCTCAGGGGTACCGTTACATATTGACCACTGTCGATCGCTTCACACGCTGGCCAGAGGCTGTTCCAATTCAAGATATCACAGCCGAGACAGTTGCCCGCGTTTTCATTTCTTCGTGGGTATCCCGTTTTGGCTGTCCTGGCACCGTGACAAAAGACAGTGGACGTCAGTTTGAGTCCTCGCTGTTTACTTGCCTTAATCGCATTCTCGGAGCCAGACATTGCCGTACCACGGCTTATCATCCCTGCGCCAACGGCATGGTGGAACGCCTTCACCGACAACTGAAGACCGCCTTGACTACCCGCCTCAATAGAGCCACCTGGGTTGATGCCTTGCCACTGGTGCTCTTAGGTTTACGAGCTGTCATCCGGGCAGACCTGCAGTGTTCAACAGCAGAGCTGGTGTATGGCACTTCTCTACGGCTTCCGGGAGACTTCTTCACGTCAACGAAGCCATCAGACCAGCCACAGCAATTCCTACAACGCCTCCTCGACTGCGTTCAAGACCTCCGGCCCACTCCACCCAGACCTTCCGAGCACAAGACCATATTTGTCCACCCTGATCTGGCCACTGCAACACAAGTTTTCGTGCGCCACGACGCGGTCAGACTACCTTTGACACCAGCCTACGACGGACCATTCCACGTCCTTCACCGCACCCCCAAAACTGCCACTCTACTTCAGAACAGCCGTGAAGAGGCAGTCAGCTTGGACCTACTCAAGCCGGCGTACCTGGAGACCGCCCTAGAAAGCCTCTCATCTACGACTGATTTTCCGTTGGAATACCACAAACGGCATGTCACATTCCGACTTCCAGTCTACACGGGGGGCCCTGTAGCGCCCTCGTTCGGCCGGCGCGCAAACCGGAGAGCGCGCGATGGCGACAGAAGAAAATAAAGAAGGCGCTAGGCCGTGGCACGTGAAGCCATGGCTCACGTTCTGGGCTGGCATCGGTTATCGTTCAGGCGTGTCTTTCTTTCGCTCCCGTGGCATAAGCCTACAACCACATGCTAAGCTCATGATGCGCTCGCGGCCACTTCGCTAGCTTCACAAGTACAAATTTGGTATTACGTGACGTGAACGGATGATATAGGCAAATACCACGTCCATACCAGATAACTATGACATGCATGCCATGTAACAACATTAATACATGACACACTCATGGTGCGTTCGCGGCTGTTTCTCTAGCTTCACATATGCAAAGTTGGGTATTACGTCATGTGAATGGACGATGAAAGTATGTTGCTAGTGCAAACATGAAAATCAAGAGATGCCTGTCATGTAAGAACATGACTACTTGCCGCATTCTAGTCACCAATACTCTTCGACAGGAACCGGCACACGTACATGCCGGCATTCGTTTCATTGGGTCACGCCAGAGATGCCACGCGAGGTGCCGATCTGCCTGCCATATACTTGCATGCGCGCGCAGTGGTGCGTTGCTTTGACGTATGCACGTTTGATCACTCCCGGCGTCCCTCCGTCCGGTGCTGTCTGGGTACAGTGGCTAGAATAGGGAAGTGTGATGAGCGGCATGCTGCGCATATGGTGCTTATTGGTGCCTCTCAGGAAGAGCCATGTCGGGGCGCGCGCAACCGTTTATACGGAAAATGGGATAAATTTTTGAGGAAAATTGAGTAACTTATTGAGCTGCAGAAGGAAAGCGTCCGATTTGTTTAGCGACAAAATTAGAGGAAAGGGGGCTTAATGGATGCTGGAAGTAAACAAAAAGGATAGAAAGCGAGCTGCAAAGTTTTGGAATCATCTCCATTCTCTGAGTAAGAAGACAGGCATAAAACACAGGATTATAACCATAGTTCAAGAGCCAGGCTATAAGGGGATGACGCAATAGAATATATAAAAACAGTGATAACAGAAAAATTTAAACACCAAGAAAACGCTGCATGCACCGTACCAGAAGAGAATGAACCAATTAGCTCAGTGGCTCCGCTGGGACAACCAGAGTGGAAAAGGGCAAAGAAAGTGGTTCTTAACAGCACAACAATAGGCCATGACGGCATCCCAATCATGCTAATAAAGAAACTGCCACCAAACGTGAAGGAAACAATAAGAGAGACAGCAAGCAAAGCAATAATAGATGTTGAAGTTTCCAATGGGTGGAAACTAAGCAGGATAAGCTTGATCTGTATAGGAAAGGGGAACAAAAATGTTATAAACAACTACCATTTGATAACATTAACATCAGTAGTTTACAGACTGGTGATGCAGATAGTAAAGGAAAGATTACAGACATGGGTGGAGAATGAGGGGCTGCTGGGAGAACTACAAAATGGGTTCTGTAAACGAAGGAGGTTGGAGGACAATTTGTTTTCATTGATGCAGTGTACTGAAATAGCGGAAAAACAAATGAGGCCCCTTTGGCTGGCATTTCTATACACCAAGGGAGCTTACGATGGTGCGATTAAAGAAGACTTGTGGGGAATACTGGGCACACTAATTGTGAAAGATGGAATAACTAATCATCTAAAACACATCTATAAAATTAACAAGGTAGTTATCACATGGGAATGACAGGTATCTGAACCTATAGAGAAAAAACGCGGGCTTCGACAGGGACGTACCATGTTACCTTTGTTATTTATGCTGTATGTCCAGGGACTTGGAGCTAAATTAGTGGAGAGTCAACTCGGCTTCAGCCTCTCTTTTGCCAAGCAAGGAAAACAAATTGAACAGTCATTACCAGCATTGATGTATGCAGATGATACAGTAATAATAGCCGACAACAAGAAAGATCTGCAGGGATTTATAGACATCTGTGGTAATGAGAGAGCTATGTTAAATTTTAAGTTCAGCAGGGAAAAAACGGCAATCTTGATTTTCAATGATAACAAAGGTGGTGAGCAAAAGATACAAGAAATCATCCTATAAATTGTAGATATATACAAATATTCGGGCGTAAGGATTAATAACGGGGCTGAGTATCTAAGGGAGCATGAAAGATACGTAATGACAAAGGGCACCAGAAATGCAGCTGTAATGAAAAATAGGGCACTGTGGAACTACGATAAATATGACGTTAAAAGAGAGATTTGGAAAGCTGTAATGGTCCCGGGTTTGACGTTCGGCAATGCGGTCTTGTGCATGAAATCAGAAGTTCAAGCAAGTTTGGAAATTAAACAATGTGGCATAGGTAGACTTGCTTTGGTAGCGCACGGGAATACCCTAAGTCAGGGCATACAGGGTGACATGGGATGGACATCGTTTCAGTGCAGGGAAGCTAGTAGCAAGATAGAATTTGAGGAGAGATTGTGAAAAATATGAGAGAGGAGCGTTAGGCTAGAAACTTTTTCAGCTTCGTGTGCACGAAGAATGTTGATACGAAATGAAGGAATCTAACTCGAAAACTGTAGCAAGTATTTACTCAACAGCGGAATACCAAGCGAAAAAGAAACAGAGGGTGAAGAAGAAGGTGAAGAAAACAGAGGGACATGTGGAAGACGGGAATGCTCAAGAAATCATTACTGAAGCCCTCCGAACTTTTACGCAGGAAATTGTAAGGAAGGAAAATCTACTATATTTGTCGGGGTAATTCTCTGCTCTTGCAGGATAAAACGGGTGTATTGTGGACCACGATGTACCGAGCAAAATAGAAAGGCCTAGGCATGGTATGTAGTGTGTGTTGAGAGGAGGACGACACAGCTGAACAATTGATAATGTTCTGTAAAAGACTCCGCCCTATAGTCGAAGATAATGGCGCTGAATTTTTCAAAGCATTGGGGTTTAGAAACAGTGAAAGCAAAATAGACTCTAAACGGGTAGAAATAACCAGGAAGGGGCTAACTGATTCGTTGCTACAATCGAGGCGCAAGTGAAATTTAATACTTTAACACACAGTGATAGTACTTGACTTTATGGCTAGGTGGCGTGAGTCACCATCCCATCTAAAGAGTACAGCCGGATAATCTATCCATCCACGTTGTTTGCATGTTTCCGACAGTTCAATCGGGTGCGTTCGTCCTCGTTTTTTTTTTCTTTGCGGTGGCGCTCATACCATTGCTTTGTATGCACTCTCATGGCACGAAAACAAAGTCATTGCGTCGCCATGGGGTGCACTACAGGCCACAAGTCAGGTTGTTCGGCGTTCCAAAGAACGAAGCTCTGCGCAGTGGCGAAGAGTGATCCCAAGCCCTGACAAAGTGCTTCAGGAAAACTTAGTGGTGGGCGAGCTGCACTTCGACGAGAGGTACATCTCCCTGCACTTCGAGCTCACTGTGAATGGTGAAAGTGTCCGCCCATAGGCGTGCTTGCCATTTAGGGGGGAGGGGGCGAAGGTTTAGTGCAGGGCGTTCCCTCCTTAACAATTCAGTGTATGAGCCAGATTTCGCGCCCCCCTTTTCGTTGAGTAATAGAGTGCCCCACCGCCTAATCAATATAAAGTGCAGATTTAGCGCCCTCCTGCCAGGTGACTGTAGGGGTAGGGGCGCCAACCCCCTTTGCCCTCCTCGTGCGCACGCCTATTAGTTTTCAGAGAAGCTCTTTGCATTTGTAGATGCCCTTGAAATCTCGTTTTCAAAGTGGTTTAGATACAACGAGCTTCACAGTGACGGCTTGAAAAAGCTTGTTTCCTGATTGGAAAAAAATGACACACTAGGTTCAGCAGAGTCACTTGTTGGGCGTGTTGGTTCATTCTTAACGAGCTTACGGCGCAAAGAAACACAACGGAAGGACTCTTGTGTTTCTTTGTGTTTTGTCACTCTTGTGTCTCTTTGCGCCATAAGCTCGGTAAAGACGCCACACTGGGCTGCGCCAACATGGTCCGAGCCTCACCAATTAATTGTAAAAGTTTTTTCTGCTCCTCCGTTTGCGTCTTTACGCAAAACCACTCCACAAGGAGTGAGCATCTTCCCGTGAAAAGAGGAACTACCTAAAGCTCAGGTGCGTCACTTAGGCTCTCAGCCCAAGGGAGACAATGTTCTGTGGGCGCTCGTGAATTGACTATTAAACTTTTTGGGGGTGATTACAAAAAGACCCGCCACCAATTATTAAGAATGAATCGTTGTAAACAGATAGTGAGTCACTACTTGAAGATTGGTTGTATGACCAGTGTGCAGAAAATAAAACGTTTTCATTCAGATACCACTCGTAATTCTCGTCTCTGAGTTTGACGTTACGAATGATGGGACTTCGTTTACAGAGAAGTGCTTGAGGAAATGATGGTTCACCGCGGAAGGTGTTGCAAGCAATGGCTCACAAGTGAGTTCATCCTTCCGCTCTTCTACCACTTCACATTAATAAAATGCTTCAGTGCCGTGACGCACTCACTTTCGGCACCCTGTCGATATTTCAGTTCTGTCGTGCACCCGCGTAGGCACCCTGCGATTCCAGAAGGTAATTAACATATTTTCTCGGTCGCCATTTAAACCGTGTATGAGCAACAAAAATATAGTTTGTTTCACATTGCCCCCGTGCGTGGTTGATTTCAGTCTCTACGCAGCGCATCACCGGCTTGGGTGACGTGCAAACATATGCCATCGCCACCCGGGCGGTTTCCTCCCAAGGCATTACGCACTAGCCGGTGTGTTCATCACACTTTCCTATTCTAGCCACTGTAGTCTAGGTAAGTGCTGGTTCACGCTTGATTCATATGCGGGGTTTAACGTGTCGAAACCACCATATGATTATGAGAGACGCCGTAGTAGAGGGCTCCAGAAATTTTGATCACCTAGGGTTCTTTAACGTGCGCCCTAATCTGAGAACACTGGCATACAACCTTTCCGCCTCCACCAGAAATGCAGCCGCCGCAGCCGGCATACGATCCCACGACCTGCGGGTCAGCAGCCGAGTACCTTAGCAACGAGACCACCGCGGCGGAGCGGGCTGGTTCGCGCTAGCGGCAAGCCTGCCATAAGGGAGACCGGCGGCTGGCGCCGCCCCAAGAAAGCTGTTCGGATTGCACGCAAGCTCCTCCGACAAACATGGCTGCACTTCGGAATCCAGTTGTCGACCGCCTCGAATCTATCAAGCGGCCGCCGTGCGCTCTGTAGCTCGGAAGCTCCCAACTGATGCTTCCATTTGCTTTAAACTCATGTCCTTAAGTTTCGCAACACAGTACTCGAATCGATTCGGCACAGTTTTTCAGAACAATACTCAAATAATTGATAATATAGGCCTAAGCAAGTCTTCCCGAATCTCGGAGGGCTCACACCACACGTTTGTTTGTTGTTTCTAACGCTGGAAAGCTAGCGCCACTTGTCTTAATGCCTGCTTTGGGGACGCCATTTTCAATTGCTGTGCACTTTTTTGAACACCGGACCTACGTAAATGCTCTAATCAATGCTGGAACGTAGTTTGGGAACAGCACGTACGACATATCGTGAAAACCGCGGAGCAAGAAGCAAACAGCTCGAAGTGTCCCGCAGTAGAGGCAGACAATGCAGAGATGCAAAAGCAGACGACGCGGCTTAGCCATGTCTCTCCTCCGTCTCTGATTGGCTTAACCACCTCCGGCAAATCCCTCCTACGGCGTAAAGCGGCAGACATGTGTGAAGCAAACAGCTGCGCACGGCTGGCTGAGAACGTCATACGGCGAGGCATGCTTGCCACAAGCGTGAACCGGCCCTAACTTCGTCGGCACTGGTTGCCGCACCGGTCGCGCCTGGCATCAGACTAGAGACCAGAGCACGCCCATGTCACATTCAGGCACCTTCGAAGGTATACCCTCTCTCCCGGAGACGCCATAATTTGTTTGGAACTGCCAAAGCGCGCCTCGTTAGCATGACATGCAGTGGCTCTGGGAGTTTAAAAGCGAAAAAGGTGTGTTCCTGCTGCGCCCGCCTATAAGATGTCACTTTGGTACCAATGCGCTGTCATCTGATGCGACAAAAAACCAGCGCAAGAGAAAGATATTGGTGAGCACTACCTGTGAAGTTCACAGCGCATTGCGGGAATCGTGCTGGTGCGGTGTTTTGTTAATGCACAGATTTACGTCCACAACAAAAAACGCTGAGCTCTGCTACCTTAGCATGTAATCGCAATCAGCAGAAAAATTACGAACCCAGTGAACTGTTTGAGTAAGTATACTTATAGCGTTTATTCAAGCTCAACTCCAGCTGTTCCACTTCACAGCAGCGATTTGTGTGCAGAATGCTTGTAGTATGCGGCACAAAACCATTACCATGCTCTTTCGCAGGCCGCATGTGAATAATAGGTTATACGTATTCTGACTCACGCGTGGATGCACGCACCACGCATGTTTAGTGCAACTGTAACGGCCTAGTATCGCAATTCAAAGAAATGTGAACAGCATCGAAAGTATGGCTTTCGACTCGGTCGAACTGCGATATGCCTTGACTGTCACTGGGCAAATCTACATGTGACTTCGAGCGGAGTCACCGTAGCATTTTAAAATCTTGTTCTGGCTGGCACTTTTGCAACGCGTGTGTGTTCCGAGTGCCCGGCAGGACTGGCGATTTGGAGCCAGATTCTAGCGACTACGTTGGCGCGGGCTTACAGCACAAATTCCGCCTTGTCACAGCCAAGGCACACTGCAGTTAACGCTTTCTGCTGTTCGCGTTTTTAACAGTCGGGTAATACGAACCTGCTGAAGTTGCTTCCGCAGTCTACAATACATGTGCTTCAGCCATTCCGGACTATCGAGGAAGGTCTTCTCGACGTGTCAAACGAAATCAGTACAACACTTTAGTAGAGGAAAAGCGCAAAACATGCTTATAGCCGGCCTCGAGTTGTGAAGTTTCGCGTTTGATTTGCAGAGTGTCCGCTAGCGTGGCAGTTGTGGGTGTTGCTTTACCGTGCTTGCAACAGATGGCGCCACTCACTATTCAATTCGGCAGCAAGCAGTGAGCTCGCTCTGTTCTGGTTTATAGAGTGCTCGCGTTGTGCTAGTGAAACGTCGCAGCGCCCAGCGTGCGTACGCGTCTGCGTTACGCCGGAGTATATTGGGCTATTCACGATGCGCTCACCACTATTTCGCTAGCTTCACACATACCAAATTTGGTATTAGGGGACGTGAATGAATGACGAAGGTATGTGACTGGTGTAAACATGATAATCATGAGATGCGTGTCATGTAACAACATGCCACGCTCATGATGAACTCTTTGCCGTTTCGCTAGCTGTACATACACCAAACTTGGTACCACGTGACGCCAATAGATGGCGAAGGTAAATGACACGTAGAAACATGATCATCATCATATTCTGTCAAGTAAAACAGGACTACATGCTACGCTCATAGCGTACTCGTGGCCATTTGTTTCATCAGTTTCACATATACGAAATTTGGTATTATGTGACAAGGATGGAGGATGAAGGCAAATGACACGACCACACATGATAACCATGCTATCCTTGTCATGTAAAACATGAGTATACGCTACGCTCATTGCACTGCTCGTGGCCATTTTGCTAGCTCCGCATATACGAAATTTGGTACCAGGTTATGTGAATAGATGACAAAGGTAAGTGACACGTTAAAACTTAATAATAATGACACGGAAGTGATATACGACCTAATTAACCTCCACATTGTACAATGTTGCTGATTTTAAAGTGACATATTAACCTTCTTCGTTCGAGCTCCACCTATAATTGATTAACACTGTACGTAGGATCTGCCAATCTTTTTACTGGTGTGACGCCACGAAGCTGTTGTGTGCCGCTGGGCAGCTCGAACGCAAAAAAAAGACGATACACTGAAGCACAACGTATTTCCATGCAATATACAGCTTGAAGAAGCGTATTTTGATGCGTATTATTTGTAACAAAGCACCCATTCTTGTCAAAAACGAGCGCTGAAGCAGACGCGCGCCATCGCCTCCAGATGACAGCATCAAAACACTCTGCACAACGTTCTCGTCATGGGCTTGCGCAATGAAACAAGAAAAATTCACACCATATCCATGGAGTGAATGATAATGAGTGGGGCGAAGCGCCCGTACGTCCATTCATGCTTCTATCCGTCCATCTGTACACGCGTCTATCTAAGCGCCTGTTCGTGCGTCCGTCTGTTTGTGCGTCCGTTTCTGCATCCATCTGCCCACGTACCAGCCCGTCCGCTTCGCTCCACTCGCCATCTTTCACCTCGTGGATATGCAGTGATTTTTAACTCGGTCTTTGGACCCCAACTGGCGCGGTAAATGCACCAAAAGAACCAACTTTTGAATTGCCTGTCCTTTCGCGGTGCTTTTCAGCGAGCAGATTCGTCACCTCTTCGGATCTTCCCGGCGATTGCCTCCCCATGAACTGAATCTCTGACCCTTTTCATTTCAGGTGAGTCAAACGGGCAGCATTCATGAAGAGTGTTGAGGCCTATACTCGACAAATGAATGGCCCTCCTAGGGCAAACTGTTCACATATGTCGTGTAAAGGTACTCCTAATATTGATTCAGAATCGAACCTCTGATCTGCACCGACGAAACGCGTTATTGACGGCCTACTGTCCCGCATAGAAATGTGTGTGAAAGCCTTTCTCCTGAAAGGAGTGGTGGCACCAGAGCAGACGCCAGGTGAGCTATAGTCCCGTCCTGCCGCTTCAGCGGCGCGCAACAGGCCACACCTTGTTTTTTTATCCAGCGGCCGTGCGACAGCGAAGCAAACAAGAGGCTTAAAGACCACTTTGTAAATAGGCCCCGAAGCACAGAACGTGGAAAAATTGTTGTTTGGAGCAACATATTCTCACGGGGGTGAGAGAATGAATGAAATAAGTATATTTACAAACTATACAGGGAGAGTCAGAGGAAGCTGCAGCCAAGATGGAAGAACAGCAGCAACAACAACACGAGCACGGTCACTTTCATCGTCTTCGTCGTCTATGATGCTCTTTCGTTGCCGATGTCGTGTAACATATAATCCCCCGCTGCTGGAAGCGCCATCTCGGCGCCTAAAGGATAGTAGGATCATATGCGGATATGTACGGTTTGAGGCGGGTCACGTGGACGACGTCAGTAGCGGGTGTGAACGACGATGACTGACTGTCCAACGGAGCAATCTCGTATGTGACATCGGTAAGCCGGCGTAAAACCTTGTAAGTTCCCGAGTAGCGAGACAGGAGCTTCGAAAAGAGGCCAACGTGGTGGCATGGTGTCCAGAGGAGGACCAATGAACATGGAGAGTAGGAAACTACTCTGTGATGGCTATCGTAGCGGGCCTTCTGAGAGCGCTGCGAGCCAAGAAGACGTTCTCGTGCAATTTGGCGGGCCACTTGAGCCCGAACAGTGGCGTCCCGGGCGTACTCTGTAACCGTTTGCGTAGTTGATGGGAGAAAAGTGTCGAAGGGTAACGCTGGATGGCGGCCGAACAATAAATAGAAGGGGAAGAAGCCAGCGGTGTCGTGGCGTGACGAATTGTACGCGAATGTCACATAAGGCAAAGTACTATCCCAATCAAGGTGATCGTTGGAAACGTACATGGAGAGCATTGTTTTCAATGTTCGATTTGGGTGCTCGGTAAGACCGTTTGTTTGTGGGTGATAGGCCGTAGTGAGCTTGTGATGCGTCGAACACGAGCGAAGGATGTCACTTACTACTTTTGAAAGAAATAAGTGACCACGATCAGTCAGCAGCTGTCAAAGAGCGCCATGGTGAAGAATTATATCATGAAGCAAGAAGTCCGCGGCGTCAGTAGCACAGCTTGTCGGTAGTGCTCGTGTGATAGCGTATCTTGTGGCGTAATACGACTATCCCCTTGTTTCCAGTGAGACAAGTAGGAAATGGTCCAACGAGATCAAGACCGACGCGGTAGAAGGAAACGGTGGGTATGTCTATTGGTTAGAGCGGACCAGCTGGTGGCAAGGTGGAATGTTTGGAGCGCTGGCAGGACTCACATGCAGCAACGTATCGGCGCACAGGACGGTAAAGGCCTGGCCAGAAGAATCTACGCCGCACGCGATCGAACGTGCGCGTGACCCCGAGATGTCTTACGGTGGGGCGTCGTGAAACTGTTCAAGTGCAGCGGAACGGAGTGTCGCAGAAACTACGAGTAGTAGCTCTGGTCCTTCGGCGCTGGTGTTGCGTCGGTAAAAAATGTCATCGCGTAGAACGAGCAAGTGTAGCGACGGGTCTACGTGGGGCAAGCGTAGACTCTGCATGATAGACCACAAGGGGACATCGCTGAGCTGTTCCCTGTGCAAGTTGGCGATAGCCGACATGGCGAAGACACAAGGGTCAAAATCATGTTCTGAGAGGTCAGATGGGTCCACGGGGTGACGGGATACACAGTCGGCATCCTGGTGCATTAGGCCAGGTTTGCATGCCACGTCAAAGCTGTATTCTTGTAGTTTCAAGGCCCAACGACCAAGTCGTCCTGTAGGATCTTTAAGGGACGACAGCCAGCACAAGGCATGGTGATCTGTAATCACCGAAAAGGTGCGGCCAAAGAAGTATGGTCGAAGTTTTTCGACTGCCCAGACTAGTGCGAGGCACTCACGCTCTGTGATGGAAAACTTGCTCTCCGAAGGAGAAAAGAGGCGACTGTCATAAGCAATGACGCGATCCTGTCCTCGTTGCCGCTGGGCGAGAACAGCACCAATTCCATGTCCGCTTGCATCTGTACGAACTTCAGTATGGGCTAACGGGTCGAAATGGGCCAAGATGGGTGGGGAAGCAAGTATTGTTGTAAGGGTGCTGAAGGCAGTTGCTTGGTCAGTACTCCAATAAAAAGGCATGTCCTTCTTCAGTAGCTCCGTAAGTGGTCGGGCAATGTCAACAAAATTCTTCACGAAACGTCGAAAGTAAGAACAAAGGCCGATAAAACTACGTACATCTTTTGCGGCACGTGGTATGGGAAAATCTTTGACAACTCGAACTTTTTCAGGATCAGGTTGCATGCCTCGAGCACTGACAAGGTGGCCCAGCACAGTGATTTCCCGACGGCCAAAGCAACATTTGGAAGAGTTGAGCTGAAGCCCTGCTTTCCGAAAAACCTCAAGAACAGCCGTTAGGCGGCTAAGGTGGCTTTCGAATGTAGAAGAAAATACGATGACATCATCGAGATAGCACAGGCACGTGGTCCATTTGTATGCACGCAGGAGAGAGTCCATCATCCTTTCAAATGTAGCTGGCGTATTACACAATCCGAATGGCATAACCTTGAACTGGAAAAGTCCATCCGGTGTGATGAATGCGGTTTTCACACGGTTTCGATGACCGACAGAAATCTGCCAGTATCCTGATCGCAAGTCGATAGATGAAAAGTAGGCAGACCCATGTAGGCAGTCGAGAGTATCGTCAATCCGCGCCAGTGCATACACGTCCTTACGTAATACTTTGTTTAAGTGACGGTAGTCTAGGCAGAAGCGCCAGCTGCCATCCTTCTTCTTGACTAGCACGACCGGCGATGCCCATGGACTGCAGGAAGGTTCGAGGACGTCTTTTGTGAGCATTTCTTCAACTTCCTGCTGGATAACTTGTCGTTCAGCATTAGACACGTGATAAGGACGTCGTCGGATGGGGATCGTCTGCAGTGTTAATCCTCAGAATGTCTGACCCAAAGGGCGGTCATCAAAATCAAAGATGTCGCGGTATGATTTCAGCAGGTGCCGGATGTCAGCTGACTGTGCTGGAAGAAGGTCCGGAGCGATCATCTTGTCGATGGTGGCATCCGCTGCGCTCTTCGAGGATGAAAACGGAGCAGAGGACGAAGAAGATTGGGCAACGAACGCTGAAATGGCAGAAACGCTGAAATGGCAAAAAAATTTTGCCAAAGTCATACCATCTGGGATAACTTGAGCGCACCAGCTGAAGTTTAGGATCAGAAGAGATGCTGTATTTCCCGTGACTGTCAAAAGTGTGTGAGGCACGGCAATATTTTTGGCCAGCAGAACGTCAGCAATAGGTGTCATCATGTAGTCACCAGCGGGAACAGGAGGGACAGATCTCAGGCTCACGTAAGTAGCGGCTTGAGGTGCTAGGCGAACGTGATCTGCTGAACACAGACGGGGTTGAGCTGGTGTTGGGCCGTCATGGTAACACGGTAAATCAAGTTGAAGCATGCCGGTTCCACAATCAATAAGGGCAGTGTGGGCGGACAAAAAGTCCATGCCGAGGATAAGTTCATGGGAACATTTCTCGAGCACAGCAAATGCCACTGTCGTGGAGCGATCAGCCACACTTATTGGAGCACATTCTTATTGGAGCACTTATTGGAGCACACTTGGGAGCACATTCTAAGCACGGGAAACGTGCCACTGTCGGCGACCTGGATGAGTGGCACTGTGGGTGGCGTTAAAACCTTCATAAGGCGGCAACGAAGTTCTCAATTCATCCCTGATATGTGAGCCCCCGTGTGTGCACAAGTGCCACAACTGGTGCGTCATCTACTTCAACGTCAATAGGGTGGCGTCGAGTGAGCAGTATGGTCAGAGGATGTGGCGGGCAAGTGGTCGATGCAGCATCACCTCCGGGAGCTGCATCATCTAGTTTTTCCCGCGGCAGGTGGTTAGTCGGCGACGTTGGTCAGCGAAATTGGGGCTAGCGAGACGATGGGCGACGGGAGAGTGGCGAACGGGACTGGTGAGCATGCGGAGATGGAGAGCGACGACGATTTGGTGGCATAGAAGAAACGTCTTCACTGGTGGCCTGAGGTGACTCCCGATAAGTTTGAAAGCGTCCATGATCCCTCTCTGGCCGATGGGGGTACCCATTGGATGCCTGATGCCAATACCACCGAGTGTTACAATGGCGGGCCACGTGTCCGATACGGTGGCAGTTGAAACAAATCGGGCGATCGTCAGCAGTCCTCCACTCGGCTGGATTGCGAGGGCGTGCCGGAAGGTTTTGGCTTTGGGCATATAAAACAGGGGGTCGACGACAGTTGATCGGCTGAGAGGGAGCTGTGGTGCACTCGGAGGCCAGTCCAGCGTTGGAAAGCTCTTGTCGCACAATGGCATGTACCGGTGGCACCATCTGAGGGCTAGAGTCACAGACATGGGAGCACGTGGACGCAGGAGACAGAGCTTCAAGTTCACGTCTGATGATCTTGATCACGTGCTCTGCAGTTAACGGCGTTGGTAGCGCAGGCCTGTTTTCGCACGACCAGGTTGCAGCTGTGTTTGGTAGGCGAGTGAAATTATGGGTGATACATCGAGTTTTTGCGGCCTCGAAACGCTGGCACTCCTTGATGATGGCATCGACCGAGTTGCAGTCCCTGCATATGAGAAGGTTGAATGCATCATCTGCAATGCCTTTCATATGTGAGCTACTTTTTCGGTTTCTTCCATACCGTTGTCCGCTTTTCGGCAAAGGGCAAGCACGTCCTGTATGTAAGTCACGTAGGACTCTGATGACGTTTGCGCACAAGATGGCAACTCCTTCTTGGCCGCTGCCTTTCTACCCACAGAGTTGCCGAAAAGTGCGCGCATCTTTTCTTTGCACGCATCCCAGCTTCCAATTTCATCTTCGTGGTTTTCGAACCACACTTTTGCTGTTCCTTTCAAGTAGAACAGGACATTGGCTAACATAAGAGTTTCATCCCAGCAGTAATTCTTACTTGTACGTTCGTACAACGGCAACCATTCTTCAATGTTGACATCATCCGTGCCACAGAACGTGCCAGGATCTTTTAGCTGCGGAAGGACAACAGTCGTTGTTGTAGTCGCCTCGGTGGGAGCCAGTCCCTGGTTTGCCATGGTGGAAAAAATTCCGCCATATCCACGAAGTGAATGATGATGAGTGGGCGAAGCTCCGGAGGTAAACCTGGTAAACCATGAATCCTCTTTAGTCTAGTGGCTAAGGTACTCGGCTGCTGACCCGTAGGTCGCGGGTTCAAATCCCGGCTGCGGCGGCTGCATTTCCGATGGAGGCGGAAATGTTGTAGGCCCGTGTGCTCAGATTTGGGTGCACGTTAAAGAACCCCAGGTGGTCTAAATTTCTGGAGCCCTCCACTACGGCGTCTCTCATAATCATATGGTGGTTTTGGGACGTTAAACCCCACAAATCAATCAATCAATGAATCCTCTGTACATTTTGCCCACTCGATTTTATTACATCGCTCCCCCTAGCGTACGTCGCCGCACTAAATCGAACGATTGCCTTCAATCAATGACACGCGCCATATGTGACATCATTCCTATTTTGTAAGATCTCGCGTCTTTCATCAACTACAAGCACCGCTTTCTAGTTTATAACATCTTGCATCTTTTCATCATCAGCTACAAGTACCACCATCTAGTAAACACTACAAGAACTAAACGAGAGGTGGCTACATACAGGAGACGGTACCGCCATCTAGTGAACACTGCAAGAACTAAACCAGAGGTGGCTACATACAGGGGACGGTACCGCCATGTAGTGAACACTGCAAGAACTAAACTAGAGGTGGCTACATACAGGCTACAGGGGACGCACAGCCCACGCCCTAAGGAGCTTCGCCCCTAAAATCCAAGTATCGGCCACTGCGGAGCTCCGTTATATCGTTTTGTACCCCGCACCTCCACCAATTGTCACGGGGGTCAGAGAATGAATGAAATAAATATATTTACAAAACATACAGGGAGAGTCAGAGGCAGCTGCAGCTGATATAGAACAGCAGCAACAACAACACGAGCATGGTCGCTTTCATCGTCTTCGCCGTCTATGATGCTCTTTCGTTGCCGATATCGTGTAACAGTATATACACCGGAGAACCCACCGACGCAGCAGAAGTGAAAGAGAACGCGACTATGTGGCGTTTGCTCCAAGCAGAGGCACTGTGTTCTTTATGTGTCGGTGCAGGAGTGACCACATATTGGCATTTGTTTCCTCAGCAAAGCCTTGCGTTTTGGTCAGTACCGAATCTGCTTTGCAAGTTGTTTACATTGCTGTCACGCACAAGTGACGAATCAATGCTGAACGCGAGAGAGAGACATTTATGAAAAAGAAGTGGTTCATTGCGGGTGGGGCCCTTCTTTCAAGGCTGCACTGGCTATAGTGGCTCGGCAGGCCTGAGACAGGGTAACCAGTTGGCTTCCCAGGGTGCGTTCAGCGAGTAGCGCCGCCCACAACCACGTATGTATAGGGTGCGTATGTCCTATCTCGACTATGACAGGTCGCTCTGGACCGCTGTAAGTAATGTGTGTTAGTGTAGGAGTATCTCTGCACTACGGGCGTGCGTTGAGATATCTCGCCGGAAACATCATGTGAAGCTCATGCAGATTTGTGAATGTATATGCTGCAGGCGGTGCAAGTCCCGAGCTTGATGTATACCTTGTGGGCAGGTGGCCTGATGCGGTGATCTAATCTTTGTTTGTCTAAGATTGCACGCCGCGTCACTTTATCTGTATTCTCTTCAGCAGCTGGTGGCAGTGGGGCTCAGCCGCTAAGTATACGAGCTTGGCGATGAACAAGTTCATGGTCATCTTGGCTCGTACGGACCGGACACCTGACTAGCCCATGGTCAAAGAAGAGTTCGTTTCCCAGCAGCTTTGTGGCTTTTGTTCATGATATGCCCTTGAGGTACATGCGACAAGCTGTCTGAGAGTCTGGGACAACGTAGAGATACCGTGTTGGTCTGCCATTCGAATGGCGAGAGCGATGGCAGTTGCCCCGGCGGACGCGGATGATGAGGTACGTAAGGAGGCGGAATCGACAAGTTTACGCCGGTTAACTACATCGAGAGCGAAAGCGTGAGATATCCCTTGCTGCTTAAGGTAGGAACTGACGTCTGCATAATAAACATCAGGGCTGTTCTTCAGTCCCTGCAGCCTCTGTACTCAAGCTTTTCGGCAACCTATATTATGGTGGTACGGATGCATATTGCGAGGGATGGGTGCGTCATGACGCGCTCTGAGATTTTGTGAAAGTAGGTTGGTGGCTTCAGAACAATATTGCGGCAAGATAGGAAATCCGAGTCTTTGTAATAGAAATTTTCCCTGTGGTGTGCCGCAGAGTTGTTCTCGATGGGAAATGAGTGTGGAAACTACCAGCTCCCCGAAGGTATTATGCACCCCCAGTTCCAGTAGTTGTTGCGTGCTTGTGCTGGTAGGTAGCCCGAAGCCTGCTTTAGTCGCAAGTCGTATTAATATGTCCGCTTGCACCTGCTCTGTTTTCAGGGTTGTGGGGTAAGGGAGACTATAGGTAAGGTGACTCAGAACAGTGCTTGCACTAGCCTCAGCGTGCCGCGCTCAGTCATGCAGTTATTTCCTCTGGAGATTCTTCTAATGAGCTCCGTCAGGCTTTTTACTGTATACTTCGGCTTTTCTAAAGCTACCTTGACACTCGTTGTTTCCTGAATGGGCACGCCGAGTATTCGAAGGTTACTAACTCTTCTGAGTGGCAAACCTCCCAAGTAAAATATTAGCTCATGTGCTTGGCAAGACCATGACTTATGTGAATGTATGCTGGCTTCGCTGGTGCGCACTTCATCCCAGCTTTTTCTAGGCAGTCTTCCACTATACTCAAGACAGATTTCAGGGTATCCTAGCGCTATCCGTAGAAACTTTGGGTGGTCCAAAAGGTCACATCATTTGCTTACATTGCAAAGCCAAGGCGGGTTCATGAGTGAGCATTATGACCAGCTTGCGTAGCCCATACGTTAAAAAGAGAGACAATACAGAGCCTCACGGTGTACCTCGATTGGGCATACTGAAGGGATTGGATTTGAGTGAAGCCAGGGCAAGACTTGTGGTGCGATTGCGCAAAAAGGTTTGAACGTAGTGTTAAATACGTTGGCCACATCCAACATCTTCCAATCCTTGCAATATCGTTTCGTGAGAGATAGTGTCAAACGCTTTGTGTACATCTAATGCCGAGACTATGCTACCAAGACTGCCTGAGGGTGGATTTATTACTTCGTTCTTGAGTATAGGAAGGTTGTCCTGTGCCGACACCCCTGCATGGAAGCCGTACATCATATCTGGCATGAGCCGCTGTTCCTTAACATGCATTTTAAGTCGCTGCAGCGTGACTTTTTCGAACAGCTTCTGCAGACACGAAGTCACTGATATTCGGAGAAGATTATTGGGTGTATTGGGTTGGCCTGGTTTGGGTATAAGTACTATATTAGTCTTTTTCCATGGTGCAGGTGGTTCTCCTTCTGGCGATCAAAACTACGCTGTAAGTATTCTGTGAGATCTTGTAATGTTCCTCTGTCAAGATTTTTTATGCAAGGCAACTACATGCAAGGCAACGACGGGTCTCCTACTTGCATGGCCTGCGGTGGCTTCCCGGATAACGCTCACGTTTTTTGGTAATGTCCGGGTGGTCGTGCAGCCATGGGCGAGAGCCTCAAGCACATACCTATAAACCTAAGACCTGTGACCCAAAAGGAATGGCTGGCGGGCTCCTCCGCAGACATCATGAAGACAATGCTTCAGCATTTGAAACTTCTAGGCCTGTCTGATAGATAGGCCTTTTTTAGTAGGCCCGGACTGGTGTACCTTTATTTTCATAAAGTTGTTCTCTGCCTTTCTTTTAAGCCTTTGGAGCTCTCACCATTTGACAAGTCCCTGCCGGGCCTCCCACATGTGTATTGGGTGATTGTCCACCGCTTGTCTGTCCACTGTGGTTTAATACGTCTTGGTTACTAGAGCACGAGTTTCAGTGATGTATTCTCCCCCCTCTAGTGCTAGGGTTGGTTCGTGGTGTTTGTTTTAATGTGCCTCGCGGTATTCCTTACAGTTTATTAACTTTGTTTCCAAAGTGGCCGTATGGGGGTGGAGCTGCATTGGATTTGCGTTATGTAATGATCACTTCCAAGGATTCCCCTAGGTTCTAAATGCGAAGCCTCAGCGAACTTCGATGACTTAAAGCGTGTCTATCTATCTATCTATCTATCTATCTATCTATCTATCTATCTATCTATCTATCTATCTATCTATCTATATATCTAGCCGCCTACGACATTTAGCTATCCTGGCCGTTTCGACAATGGTATCGATACCAAACTTGGTATGACAACATGAACGTACTAAAAACCTAATTGACAAGTCATAAAATGAAAATCATGACATAGACGTCATGAATGTCATGATTTGATTTTCATGGACCTCCAGCTCTTGCGGTGGTTTCGTTCACATAGTATGTTGCGCAAACTGGCATGGCATGGCGTGATTGCATGGCGAACACAAGTGACAGACTCAAACATGAAAATCATGACATGCATGTCATGTAACATGACTACATGCCACGCTCATGATGCACTTGCGGCTGTTTCGCTAGCGTCACAAATACAAAACTTGGTATTACAGTATGTGAAGGAATGACTAAGGCATGAGACTGGTGCAAACATGATAATCATGAGATGCGTGTCATGCGACAACATGAACTCATGCCACGCTCATTATGCACTGGCAGCCGTTTTGCTAGCTTCACTTATACCAAATTTTGTACTACGGGACGTGAATGGATGGAGAAGGTATGATACTGGTGCAAACATGTTAAACATGAGACGCGTGTGATGTATCAACATGACTACATGCTACGCTCATGATGCGCTCGCGGCCTTTTTGTTAGCGTCGCATATATGAAAACTGGTATTACGGTACTTCAATGCACGACATGGGCAAATGACACATCCAAACATAATAATCATCACATGCGTGTCATGTAACATGACATGTCACACTGATGATACACTCACGGCCGTTTCGCTACCTTCACATATGCCAAATTTGTTGTTACGTGACACCAATGGATGACAAAAGTGTGTGACTGGTGCAAACATGATAATCATGAGATGCGTGTCATGTGAGAAGATGACTACATGCCACAGTCAAGGCATCAATACATTTCGACGTGACGTGGTGCGCGTGCTACCAGCGTTCATTTCGCCGCGTCACGCCGTCGTTGTAACACCAAGCGCCAGTCCAGCCATATATTCGCAGGCACACACCGCGCTGCGTTGCTTTGACGCATGCGCGTTTCAGCACGTCCGGCATCCCTCCACCAAGAAAAGAGGGAGACGCAGTGCTGTCTGGGTAATGCATCAGCACGAAATGCTGAAATGGAGAGTGTCGCACTTCGCGCGGGTTGCCGTCGGGCCACGCCGACGGACGTTGGTCGCACCTGGCATCGCGTTTCGCTAACGTGACATATTAACGATTCTCATTCGTGCTTCGCATATCATGGATTCCCACTGTACGTGGGATCTGCCAGTTTTAAGGGCGAAGCTTCTTATGGCGTGGCTTGTGCATCCCTCGTAGTACGTAACCACCAGTTGCACATAACCGAAATAGGTGTAACATTTGACCTCCAAGGTGTTTCCGGTGAGAGATTGCTTCTGTGCGTTGTTTAACAATAAAAAATAGTGCTCAATGTACATGCCAATGGCTGCTAATGGGGAATGAGAGACAGGAGCATTCGGCGTTTAGTCAACGCGCACGCTGCCATCCCCATTAGCAGCCATTGGCATGTACATTGAGCACTATCGGACAAGAAAGTGTTGCTACACTATACTCGCTTGGTGTAACCTCCTTAGTTTTAGAAAGGTTTAGCGAGCGTAGAGCCGCAGGGCCATGAATACAATGAACTAGTATATACCATGAATGAATTCGAGGTGGTTGAAGGGGGGAAGCAGATACGAAGCGCAAGCCGTAAGAAATTAAAAGCTGAATCATTCTGTCTCTAATTTCACATTAGCAGCCACTGGCATGTACATTGAGCACTATCTGACAGGAAAAGGTTGCTACGTTATACTCGCTGGGCGTAACCTCCTTGGTTTTAGAAAGGTTTAGCGAGCATTGGGCCGCAGTGCCATGAATACAGTGAACTAGTATATACCATGGACTCAAGGTGGTTGAAGGTGGGAAGTAGACCCGAAGCGCAAGCCGTAAGAAAGTGTGCGTGTGCCACCTCTCGTTTAGTCCTCGGAATGTCCACAAAATGGCGGTGCTTCTATATGGGGAATATATTATAAAAAGATGCGAGATGATGGGACATGGAGTGTTGAATAGATGAACGAACGGACACACAAACAGATGCATGGATGGATGCATGAACTGACGCAGGGGCAGATGCATGGACGAACGCAGGGATGGACGCACGAACAGACACACGTACGGACGGGCGGATGTAAGCATGGACGGTCACACAGATGGGCGCATAGACGGACGCAGGGGCGGATGCATGAACGAACGCAGGGACGGGCGCACGAACAGACACATGAAAGGTCACACAAACGGACGCATGGACGGGCGAATGCTTCGCCCCACTCTCCATCATTCACTCCGTGGATATGCTGCCATTTTTTGCACTTGCCTTATGTTGTTGGTGAAGGCAAGGTCTGGGGTGGAGTGTCTCCTGTGACGCTATTGCCCAGTCTAGTTGGTATACCTTGGGGTGTGAGCAACTCGAAATTGTCGTGTTGGGTTGCCTCCCACCGCTTGGTCCCTTTCGGACGATCTAATCTATAGCTCCAGGTAGTGCTCTAAGCGTTAAAGTCACCAAGAAAGAGTAAGCGATGTTCGCGAGTCATGCTTTATTAATTGTGCTTATTAGTGTGTTAAACGGTCTGTAAACAACCAACGGACACTCGCGTGCTACTCTCCTGGCCTTTCTCTAAAGAGAACAGCTGACATAACGTCAACTGGCGCTGTTTACAATACAAACGACGCTGCGCACCAGGGATGCTGTCATTGGGCGAAAGAAAGCCTGTTGTCTGCTGGCACATGCACACGCCTTGCCACGGGCCCCGACGGCACAACTAATAAGACCCTGCCCAACCTGGACGACCAGTCAATCCACTACCTCACCGAGGTCACCAACGAGGCATGCAAGAGCGGCGAGGTCCCCGACCCGTGAAAGGTCGCACGCACCGTGCTCATTCCTGAGCCGGGGAGGTCACCCAACTTGGACAACATGCGCCCCATTTCGCTCACATCCTGCGTGGGAAAGGTAGCCGAGCATGTGGTCCTCAATAGGTTGACTCGGTACCCGGAAGACAATGAGCTCTATCCGTACACCATGATTGGTTTTCGGGCCAAACTTTTGATGCAAGACGCAATGAAGCTGCTCAAGCACCAAGTCATCGACTGCAACACTCGAGACATGCGGGCCATTCTCGGCCTCGACTTAGAGAAAGCCTTCGACAATTTTACTCACTCTTTTGTGTTGCGGTCGATTGCTGAGCTCAGATTCTACAAATATGTCAAATCATTCTTGACCCGTAGGAGAGCCACCTTCAGTGTGGGAGACCTTGTCTCCGAGGAGATCGAGCTGGGATCACGCGGCACGCCACAAGGGTCAGTGATATCACTCACCCTGTTCAATCTTGTCATGGCCGGGTTGTCCAAGAGGCTCTCATGTATCGAAAGCATTAACCACACAATTTACGCGGACGATATTACCATTTGGTTCACAGGTGGCAGCGACGGGCAAGTCGAGCGCTCCCTGCAGGATTACCTCCGTCCCACAGGCCTGAGGTGTTCCCCAAGCAAGTCCGAGCTCCTCCTTTACCAACCCACTAGGCGAGGGCCCAAGCCCAAAAACTGGCAGCCGATCTCTAAGAGTGATATCAAGCTCTACACCGGAGTTGGAAGCGCAATACCCAGAGTCGACTCCATTCGGGTCCTCGGCATGACCATCGAGTCCAATGGTTCCAACGGCAAGACTATACTCAAGCTCGCCGCCAAGACGAATAATGCGGTTCGGCTGGTTCGGCGGGTGGCCAACCGCTACCAAGGCCTCAAGGAAGACAACCTAATCCGTCTGGTCAATGCCTTTGTGCTCTGCCACTTTTCATATGTCACGGCCATGCACAATTGGCAGCGTGCTGAGCGTGACAAGATCAACGTCTTGCTCAGAAAGATTACCAAGCGGGACCTCGGTATCCCGATCAGGACGCGCACCGAGCGCCTGCTCCAGCTCGGAGTACACAATACGTTGGAGGAGATTGCCGAAGCGCAGGAGCGGGCCCAGCTCGCGTGCCTTTCGAGCTCCCAGACCGGCAGACATATAAATCGAGAGCTCGGTCACTCTCCGGCTGAAGTGGACGAGAAGATGAGACAGGTGCCCCGTGAGATTCGTGATCACCGTGGTACTGATACCGAGGAATGTCCATCCCGAGCACAATCGTGGTAGGCGACGGGCTAGAGCTGCCACTCTTCTCAAGCAGATTCACAGTGAGGAGCACGGCGTCAGGTTTGTCGACGCGGCAGCGTACCGTGGGAGCCGCGCCTTCTCTGCAGTCGTCGTCGACTCCAAACAACAAATCACCAACTGCGCATCGGTTCCCACTGACGATCCGACGATTGCCGGGCAAGTGGCCATCGCCCTGGCCATCCTAGAAGGTGAAAGGGAGGTCATTTATAGTGACTCTAGGTCAGCTATTCGCGCTTTCGAGCGCAGTGTATTCTCCAAGAAAGCCCTGCACGTGCGCCAAAGTGGTGGCCGCGACGGCATCAAGCACCACGTACTGATTTGGTTTCCTGCAGATGTTGTACAGGTCCAAGGCGCTCCCCCCAACCTCAACGAGTCTGCCCACGAGGCCGCGCGCGCACTAACCGACCGCGCGGCTTCCGGGCAACGATTCGGGGCCAACGGGGTTGCGGAAAACAGGGACGCGCCTGCCACGTACAACGAAATAACAAAATATTTTGACCTCGCGCGGAGACTATATTCAATCCATCATCCAAATCTTAACAGGCCACAGGCCCTTACGCTCAGACTACTGCAGACCGACACGTACCCTAACCTGAGATCCCTTCACGCTATTTATCCTGACGTGTTCCCCAATGACGCTTGCCCCGCATGTGGGGATGTGTCCACGCTGGCGCACATGCTCTGGGAGTGCAAGGCAATGTACACTAACCCCAACATTACATCTGTCCGGTGGGAGGCGGCCCTACGCAGCTTCCTCCTGGCCGACCAACTTTGGGCCGTCCAGCAGGCACGCGGAGCGGCTGATAGGCTTGGTCTAACGGTCCCGACGTGGGAGTCACCCGCTGCGCGCTGACGCGCGCCTTGCAGGACCTCAATAAAGTTTCGTAACCAACCAACATGCACACGCCTGTTGCATTTCTGCCTCAGACGCTGAGGAAGGGCACCAAATGAGGTAGTCAAACGAGCCGACGATTGCAGCCTATAGCGAAGGAAAAAGCGAAACGAGTAAACTCGTGCACTTATACCAGCGTTCACTGCGTACTCGTACACATCTGAAATGCCACATCTACATTTCTGCTTCTTTGTGGTTTACGGGCCCTTTAACCCTTTGATGCCCAAAATTTTGTTTAAATGCACAACATAAAGAAAACTCTGCCATGCATAAAGAAAGGTCACAATATGCCAATTACGTTGTCAGAAAAAAATTATGTTTATATATAGGTTAGTAATGAGGTGTTGCTCCTGAGCAACATTGAGCACTTGAGGCACTACTTCACGTGGAATGCCTTAAAGCAGTTGCGGCTTGGAAGGAGGCACAAGTGCATGTTGCACTTAGCGCAGTACAGAAACGTGTAGCCGAACTTGCAGAACTTGCATCGGTTCTTTTTTCGCCGTACTGTGGCCAGTGGTTCATGCCATCGTACCTCACGTCCACTGTGGGCCTCGGTGTCACCGGAGAATGGATCAAGTGTTCGGCGGGCACGATTCCAGCTTCAGCAGCCATACCTGACCTTCTTTTCAAAGGATTTGACTTTAAATATGCAAGGGTTTGGGCAATCTGCATTCGAAAAGCTAGCGGAGACAACCTTCTTTTGATAGATAGCTGGGCACAGTGGCGTTTATACAGGAGCCTTCCATTGACAATAGAAACATCCACCATCCAGTAAAAAATTCGCATGTACCATCTTTTCTATTTGTGGTCTGTGCGGTACAGCTCAATAAGTATGTCGGCGAGGTCGACACCTCTCATGAAGGCATTGTACTCCTTTACGGCGAAAGGGCGTGGAACGACTGCTGCGCTTTTCTTTGCTGTTCCACCGCTTGCAAAGGTCGGTTGGTTGGACACCAGCGTAGTTTCACACGAGGTGTACGGAGTTGCTCTCAAACCATTTGATGACTCCAATGTTAGAGTCCTCGTCCACGCGAAAATCCACCGAGCCTCTTCCTTGCGCCTTCAGAGTTGCGTCAGGTGCCAGCGGACACTTCTCCGTCCTGTCGACTGTAACGGTACCAACACTCAGAAATCCTTTGCGCTTCAACTCGTCTACCAGGCGCAGACTATTGAACCAGTTATCAAAAAAATAACTTGTGGTTTCTGTTTTCTGGAAGATCTTTCACCAGATCGATGACTATATCACCAGAGATGTCGAATTCATTGTCATGAGTAGTACCATTACCTTCATAATGATGTCGTGCATAACTCCGGAGACACCGGACCTTGTGAACACCTTATAGCCCCACTTGTGGGGCTTTGATTTCATGTACCTCTTTAGCAATGAGAGCCCCTTGAAGGAAATAATTTGCTCGTCTACACTCTGCCGTTCTTATGGGGCCACTGCCTTCATGTTCTTCTTCAGGTGTTTCACAAGTGGGTGCACCTTGAAAAGGCGGTCGTGGCCCTCAGCGTCTCGTGGCTTTGCCTGACAGTTGTCGTTCATATGTAGGCATTGATGTATGGCCTCGAATCTATTTCTAAACATGAGGTCCGCTACAGGCTCAAACCTCGTTCCACACTGCCAGAACATCCGGCAATGAGGCACCCTGACTGTCCCCGAAATCACTAATATGGAGAGATATTTCCTCATCTCCTCCTTCGTGATGTTTGCACAGGTGCCATTCTTCTGGGTGGAATACAGATTTGATTGATAGCACAGTGTGTCTACCATCTCTTCTTCGAAAAAGGCACAAAAGTATTGGTATGGACTTAGCACATCGTCGGGCGGTGGGGGCAGCTCACCCTTCCAGGCTGTGTTATCAAGCATAACGTCTTTTGTTGTCCTCTTTCTGCGAACGCTTTCTTTCACCTTTCTGTGCGGCGCGGCCATGGGGCGGGATGTTCCCGGAACAGCTTCAACCAAGTTGCTTGGCATTCCTCCGTCGTCGTCTTCTCGCGGATGTTGATCGCGAAGATTTATCACAACTTCGAGCGGACAGGAATAAATCAATTTTTCATCATCTCTAGGTTCATATTCGTGATCATCTGGGTCGCTGTCAAAATCAACATCGGATAATTCGCCATCCGGAAGGAAGATTAGCTCCTGTATTTTTTCAACTGTCAGAGATTTCTTTTCTTTTGACATCGCCATCTGTACATGAAAGACAAAAGAATATTGTCCAATAACTATCACTTATCGTATTTCGTAGAACTAAGACTATTTTATTTCATGTTTTTGCGTTCAGTCAGGCAGAGAAACGCAACAAGCGTCCAACCCTATATCGACTTGCACTTCCGCAAATGCCGACGTTGCTCGTGAGCAACAGCGTTTTTGGAGGGAAGATTTCTAACGTGTAAAATGTGGCCACACCATTCAGCCTGTTCATAAGTGTTCTACAACGCCTTATGCGCAAGTTTCAGTATAACATAGCTCGCAGTGGCGTCCCGTTCCGCTGTAGTAGGATAAATTTACTCACGTGTGCGGAGCTTGCGTTGCCACCTCTCCAACACTCGAACAAAGTACTAAAAAAAGGCGATGCTGCCATCTGTGTGTATTTCTTTGAAGCTTAGGACGCTTGGTAGACTTTGTCTCTTTCCACAGATGGCGCTAGCACTATCACACAACTAAAGTCCCTGAAAAATAAAGTAGCGCCAACCGCACCCCTTCGCCTCTACCTCCTCTTCCAGCAGCCACAGCAGCGCCTGTAGAGTGTCCACCAAGAAACTACGAATGCGAAAGCACGCGGGCGCACTGTATGTGCCAGACACTTGGGCAGCTCGGGCACTGCTGCATATATAGCTAAGTACACAGGCCCCTACATTTCCGCCTCAATCGAAAATGCAGCCGCCGTGGTCGGCATGGATCAAGCCAGAGACGCAACGTTTACACGGCACTAAACGCGGCACGCGTTTCAACTGGCATGCACGTTTACAATTGACGCGATTCCTCTCTTTGTGTGATGCTCGAGCTTGACAGTACCGCAACACTGTGAACACGAATACAAGCGAAACGATAATGTTTAGCTCGCCGGTACTCACCTCACAAAGCAGCGACGATACAGGGTCCAAGTCAGTCCTTCCGATACGCTCGAACCACACTTCTTGCCGAGCGGCATTGTCTTTTCCTCGCGGAAGCGAAAATAGCTTCTTTTTTCTGCTGTACCTGCTTTTGCAACCGCTGGCACAGTAGGTCGGCATCCCGAAACGTGGAGGATTACCGTGCACACACTCATGCGCGGTCGAACTCCGGCTACACAGCAATACCAAGCGTGCACGCCTAGCCACAAACAAACACCACGAAAGTGAACAAGTTTATTTTTCAGGGACTTTACACACAACAACATGCTTTTGCGGAAAAAATTATTTTTTGGGGTTGTTGCCCCAGAGCAACAGTGGCAATCAAAGGGTTAAAGGGCCGCTCACCAGGTTGGTCATGTTTGAGCTGACAAGCGCAATGCGTAGACGAGGCGTTCATAATCATGTCGGCCAAAATTCACAAAGCTACGCACCGCGTAAATGGTTCGAATTTCAAGATGGACGCTTCTAACCCCCTCCCTTCTTCCGGCGCGTGCCCAGAGAATGAGGGCATGACGTGCGTGCATGAATGGCCATACGTACACGTCAGTGCTTTGACGTTGGTCCTCTACGTAGACGACTCTGCTCTGACGTTGCAAACAGTGGCACGTGACATGGCGAAAATGATTTAACACGGCAGGTGTAGTTTATGTAATCTGTTGCTTGAAGAGATTAAGAAAGCTCTAGATATACATTGAGACGCAATAAAGAAATGTATGCATCTTTTTTTCCCATTTTTCTCCCGTGAATTGCAACGAGATTTGGGGCTAACGTGTCGGTGTTTTGCATGCGTTCGTGTACCCGCGGTCAGCACATCGAGCAGACGACCACCATGAAACGCTCCTACGCGTTCGCACACTCATTGTGTTCATCTAAGGTTCAATTATATACAGATTCCAAATCCGGATGGAGGCATTCTGTTAGTGACGTCAAAAAGTGGGCGGTCCGCAGCGGTCGTGAGGACGATGGGAATCAAACAGCCTATGAGGGAAAAGAAGGCCTGCGTTCATAAATTTGACGTCGACTTGGGGACCGTCTAGCAAAATAATTAGTGTTTGTAACATGTAGAGAAGTGTTTTACTATTATTGCTTACTATTAAAATGTGTTGGCACTAGTTTTCAAATGTTGAAGAAGCAATACGGCACAATCCGAAAGTATTTTTTATGTTATTGTTTTGAAACGACGCTAAATTTAGCGAAATGGTTAGTGGTGGCGCTAGGTACAATTCTGTTTCAAGCAGGTACTATTTTCATATCACCACCATCAAACGGCGCAACTTTCGAAGTTGTTGGCTCAGTCAAGTGCTGTCATGGCACAGGGAAACGGCTCTGCTAGCCACCACCAGGAGCAGCTCATCCGCGTTTCCGAGGGTCAGCGCGCGCTGGCGCTCGGCTTTATGACCGAACATTCGCAGCCCGGGGTGAAAGCCATGGAGCTGCAGCACGGCGTCACGGTCGCCGACCGGCGGCGGCTGTGGCAAGATCTCTGTGACGTGCTGAACCGTGGAGGCCCTGCGCATAAAAACGTGGATGAGTGGCAGGTTTGGTGATCCAGGCAGGTGCACGAGGCCCGTCATGACGTCACCGCCATCAAGGAGGCACAAACGTGAGGGACCGTCGAATGTGTGAGCTATTTGTTCCTTGACATTGGTGTATATTTCCAGGAACACTGGAGGGGGTCGTCTGCCAGGCTTCCGTGGTCACTTGGTACAGCTAACCAGGTTGACACGCTTCGGTGGCGTCTTCGCTGGCCTCAACTATCAACAGGTAAGCACTCTGCCGCCGAAGTATCACGGGTTCCTGAACGGTGCCAGGAGAGAGTTTGCCCATAATTGTAAGGGGTGCCTTTAGGAGAACCTTGTTGAACAGGAAGATAGCGACGGAGAAAGAATTCAAAAGCAGGTAGGTTTATCAAATAAAGTCTCAGTTTGCAGCCCTTGTAGTAAAAGGCATATTTATTTATCATAACCGACATGCAATGTCTGCGGGGAAGCGCATAGACTAAAATGGTAATACATGGTATCAATGACCTATGAATAGGTGCACAACATTTCCCGAAATGTTTCGTAAGTAAGGTTGTAAAATAGCCAAAGTAATGAATAGCCACCTTCTGAAGCGTCACACTCACGACCCTTTCTAGCAGGTGGGTTTTCCCGCTCCTGCAGTGAAGGTTGAGGTGGAAGCCACTGAAGCGGTTGAAGGTGGCAGTGGCAGAGTGACACGTAAGCGTCTAAGAACTTAGTGTTATATGGATTATGGGACGTATGTGCCCCCAGTTCGCGGACTTTTATTCTTGACTCCACAGAAGCCCCCCCCCCCCAAGTGACGCTGAAAGCCCACCCGCTAGCGCTGCACCAGGTAAGTTATTAATCATCAAAGTGTTTAGAGAAAATAACCTCTCGTATGTTATTCAAATTCCCCAATAATCCCCAACATGGCCATACAATTAAAGCCTACCATAGCATGCGGTGACGAAAATGATGCAGTTTTCAGTGTCGCAGCCTCCTGTGCGGCCTCGCCGCCGACAGATGCCATCGTGCGCCGACACCTTGTTGCGGATGTCTTCGCAGTGCGACTGGAGCCTCGAGCAGAACGAGCAGTTGCTTGATCGGAGTAGACCCTTTGTTTTCATTTTACATAAAGGTCATGAACATTCTTCACAGTCTGTTATGATGACTGAACTCAACTTGGGCTGTAAATAAGAACCCTGAATTGTATTGAGAGCACGGTATCTGACATCAGCAATAACAAACTGCCGGGCAAAGGTTGGTTAGCCCTAAAAAGGGCTGTTTGATAATAAGAGATTTGAGGAGATGAACGAAGAGTAGTTCCAGCAAATGTTTGTTGATCCAAATGAGGAGGGCATAGCTTGTACACGAAGCTTTACACTTTCAAAGGATGCCACCAGGCCAGTGCATTTTCAACGAAGTAGAAATTGCTGTGCTCTTTGCAATTCTTGGCAGCAGCAGCTTCGAGCCACGAGATGGTCGAGGGTTCATTAGTAGCTCATGCAAACATTTCCACCATGATGATTCATTGCAGGTGCGGCGAGGGATGAAAAGGTCAGCCACCCGCATCACTTCCTCGGCGTGGCGAATGGCAGCAGCACAGGAGCGGGCTGCAGCGGTGTAGAAGAGCATCCTGCAGGCAGTCCAATCCTTGGCTCGGGCGACGGCTGAGGCAACGCCACCTAAAAAAAATTCAGGCCTTTTCACTGCCGACGTGACGTCACGCGTCTTGACTGAGTGAGTGAGAGCACGGGATGCTGAAGGCATTGCTACCAGCGTCTCCCGTGAGAAGACGAAGCGTTCGCGGCGCCTTTCCTGCGTGTGCGACTTCATTTCGCCTTTAGCGTCGCGATTAGCGTCAGTTTTAGGAATGCATTATGCTTTGGAATTTATGACAATTTGTTTGTAAGCCAATAATTATTCCACTTAAAAAGTATATACGCTATAGAACGTGCGACCAATGTAACAGAGAAAAAGTTTGATGGCGCATTGAGTTGATGAAATAAATGAAATAAAATTTAATTATTCTTTATGGTTTATTCTGACACATACACGACACACACACGCACACGCACACACAAGAAGCACTGTTCCAGAAGATGCGCCGAGACTGGTAATGCTCATTTTTTGAATTTCTGCACTTTTCTTGGTTGTGCTTGCGCTTTTGTGTTCTTTAGAACATCTGTCGTCATAGACACATAGTTATTGAAGAGAGTGTTCGCTGCTGCCACAAGTATGTTATTTAACACAATGTCTGGGTGATAGCCACTAAAACAGACATCGAAATCTTCATTTTCACAGAAGTGTCTCGTTACAGCCACAAGAAGCCCCCTCTGATTTGGCGTTGCATAAAAACGCGTTGCATTCTGTTTTTTTTGTAAGCTGTTCGAGTACAATGTGGGCATGCAAGGAAGAAAGTTTAAGCGGAAAGACAGGGAGGTTAGCCAGTTCTTAGACCAGCTGGCTACCCTGTGCTGGGGAAAGAGGTGAGGGGAATGAAATATGTTAAAAAAATGTTGCGAAGAGAGGGAGAAATTAAAAAAAAAATGGGACAGAGGAAAGGCAACATCAAAGAGTATAAGACAATAAAGTCTGTCTCTGAGGCCAGTTGTCCGCGAAAAGCACGACTGCATTAACGACAGCTGGCTTGGTAAACTTCAGAGCGCCCCTCGAAAGGTTTAAAAATTAACTGATTGCTCTCACACTGAATTTCCTGGTCCTGGGTTGTAATATTCTTGGCACAATACTCGCAAGGCAGCCTTCTTAATACAGCATGAGCGCAAAAGCCAGAGATTTACGTGATTACTGGCAAAATTGACCTCTTATTTGTTATGTCACGGTCTGATCTCTTTATACTGTACTCCTCTGTCAACGGAGCTCCGTCAAGGGGCACAACACATGGCATCTGTAATTCTTGCATATCTGGAAATACGAAACTGTCCTGGAGCCTCAGTTTTTTCTCCGACTGGAACACTTGCTGTATTGAGATGTGATAATTCGTGCCTGACAGCCGATGGTACTGTCCGAACATTTCCCCAAGACTGTCTGTTTGAAATTTGCCCATCAACACGTAGTAAAAATTCAATTCTTCATGGCAGTAACCACACGGCTCTACAAGCGCGTAACAAGTCAGCCGCAATGCTGAGTGCGTTTCCGAGGATAGTGCGCCTGTATCCATCTTGATGTGTCGCCATGTGTCCAAACAATTCATAAAATTATAAAGAAATTCTATCTGCTTGCCAGTCAAACTTCTGACTGGGTCCTGGAGAGGATCTCTCAGGCGACGGCACGTGGAGGATCTTTTCACGTTGAGCACATGCCACCACTCAAAATTAGCTCAATGAAGTGTGCTGTCCTTTTGGCGTAGTTCAAATTGAGCTCGTCTCTGCGCATACTTATAGGCTCTACCACAAATGAAATGAAAGCTTTCAAAACAAGCTTCACATTCTGCCGCTCAATGTTGGTTGAGTGCAAGGCCTTGTAGCTCAATCTATAACCCAACTTTGTGACGCTGTGTTACTCTGAAGCGCGCAAGTCTCGAATAGCTTTGAAAGATGCTCCGTTAGCCCGTACTAACTATGATGTGCTGAAAGTTTTAGGGTAAAAGATACATGTTCCTGGATTCTTTTGGTTCAACCAGTGGTTTCTGATGCACTTCATAAGGTGGACGGGATCTACTACATAAAAAAGGGGTCGTGCTTTGTTCACTGTGTGAGGGTACACAATACCAACTGTCCGTGTTACAGAAAACAAGGACATTAAGTTCTGTTAATGGAATTGGTATCCATTACTGCGGTTACAGTAAGGCCTGCATTTTCAAGCTCTAAAATTGTTTTTGTCAGGGCTGCATGCAGTTGAACTGTTTCAATTTTGGCTACTGGTAGAATGTGAGCAACATCCTTGTGCGCTGATAGCAACGACTGAATCATAAAAACATGCGCAGTTTTGCCCACTTCGGAGGAATTAGAAGCTGCCCCGGTCTTTGAGCCATCTTTGTATTCAAAGTACGGCTGAATATGAATCTTGTCCATCATTATAGTGACAATTTTTTCACGTGGTTTGAGAAGGCTTGACCGCTTCTTCACATAACGCAAAAACCCCTCGTCGTTCGACTCATTAGCAGGATTCACGTTATACTACGAGCAAATTCGCATGATCATAGATGGATGTGGTAGTGCTATCTTGCCAGCACCGCGAATGAATCGGTAGGCGTGTGGGGAAATAGCCTGTAGAATACTGGAGAATATAAAAGTTCTGCAGAGTATCGCTATGAGTAGTCCTTTCTGTGCAGTAAATCAAGCTGCTTTTTTATGAAATCAAGTGCTTCTGTTTTCTCTTGCGGCAAAAGATCACCCGACTTGAGGTCGTCGAGCAAAGAGAAAAGCAAGCTGAAGGTTGCCTTCACTTTTTCTTCCTTGTGGCAAACGTCTGGAGCCTTGAAACTGCTCATACGGTGTAGTATGGTGTGAAGGCTGCACAGATCGTCCAGCGTAGCAGGAATGAGGAAGTCCTTGGCAGGGACTTTCACTTTCTTCCAGAAGGCCGTAGTTTCCATGTTCCTACTAACAATGACAGACTTTTCGATGACTGGTGGATCTTCGCCACTTATGTGAACAAACAGCACAGCATTTTCTGCTTTTATTGTGGCCCAGTAGGTGGAGATGCCGAGACCCTGCAGGCGCGATACGAGGGCCTTATACGACGACAGCTTATTTCGGTGCTCTTTTTCTTAATGCAGTGCTATCGACTGTCGAATGGCTTCTTCAATATAGGATGCTTCCAGGCGTTTTTCCTTTTGGTCTGACCTCTCTCACACTGGTGCAAAGTTGCTCAAATAACTTAGGGAATAGGGAAATATTGTTGGTACTGCGTCCGGAGTAAGCCGAGTAGCATCCATGGAAGCTTCTGTTATCCTGCCGGTTCTTTGCTCCGTGTATTTTGTTGTCATGCTAAGGTACTGGGGCTTGAAATGGAGCTCGCACACCTGAAAACAATGTAAGAAAGCGCTTTATCATTGCCTTTTTGCTCTGCACGCCCTTTATTTACTACGTCCTAAAACAAGGAGGGTATTGAGGTGTCTACTGGAATCATAATTTAGCTGTCTTGCAGTAGCACATATTTCAAAGAAGCAAATTAGGCAAACGTTCCGGCGAGATGGCGCAAAGTACCGCGAACAGCTGTGGGCTGTGAGGTCAATCAAGAATGATTGACCTCACAGCCTACAGCTGGAAGTGTGAGTTGGCCTGATTTTTTTTTCTAGGTGGCGTTGGCTGAGGGCCCTCTGCGAGAAAAAATATACATAGTTAATTTAAATTTTTCATCGTGTTTTCAATGTTTTAAATTTTTATCATGCATTATTGGTTTGTTAGTTTTGATATGTTTACGTGTCAAAACTGTTGTCCTTGTTCTATGTTATATAATGTTTGTTTGCAATTAGTACATATTACTAGCTTTAGGTTAGCATTTACTTTGTACAAGGAGTACAGCATTTTTTTCTTCACACGCCTCTCATCTGTTTTGATGTTCGATATATTCGTTTCTCAACTTATGTTCGAACTGCTCCCGAAACAGCGTTCCCCCTCCCCTCTTAAAGGTGTCTAGTCATCCACACGGAGACCACGAGCGTGTATTTGACCTTTTTGTGAATGTTTTTAGCACTGTGATATTTAGTTGTCTCACTGTTTTCTAACTCACTGCGCTTTTTATGCAGCATGAGCACATGGTGTTGAACTGTGTTATTGTCACGCAGCAAAGGACGACGCCGTTGTCTATAAGGAAAACAAGTTTATTGGAGCGAACTTGTGCTCCCCTAACAAACTGAAAGAATACACAGGCGGCGAAGCAGTGGTGGGCAAAACGACGTGCACGCTAGTGAGCGTCGGCGATCGAATGTCGCGGCATCGGGTGCGCGGGAATTTATATCCCTCGGCGCGAGGGTTTCTCGAATAGTCGAATTGTATCGAGAACGCTGTGATAGCGTTTGTTCGAAACGCTGTTTGTTCGGAACGCTCGAAGCGCTGTTCGATAGCGTTTGTTCGAAACGCTGTCTGTTCGGAACGCTCGAAGCGTTGTTCGATAGCGTTTGTTCGAAACGCTGTGAAAACAGTGATAGCACAAGCCGGCGCAGCCAGGCGAAAAAAAAACAAAACACAAATAAACAAACCCAATGCATAGTTCGCGGCATTACCCCCCCCCCCTCTAAGAGTGCATCGACCCGGTGCAAACATAAGGGACAGTCCAAACAAATTAAAATAAAAGTTCGTCATCGTCCGTAGAAAGGTTTTAAGCGAACCACGTGGACGACTTCGGGCCGCGTGCGTCGTCGTGATGTACGGGAGTCGCCATCGGGGATCACTTGGTACTTTAGTTCGCCAACACGTCGTAAATTCCGGTAGGGTCGGAAATAGCGTCGTAGAAGTTTCTCACTGAGTCCACGTCGTCGAATGGGAGTCTAAACCCACACACGATCTCCAGGTTGGTACTCGGCGTCTCGGTGTTGGAGATGGTAGCGTCCGGCATCCACCAGTTGCTGGTCCGTTATACGAACTCGAGTGAGCTGGCGGGCCTCCTCCGCACGTTAGAGGTATCCTTGGACGTCGGCGTTGAGGTCGTCGTCTTGTACGTGCGGAAGCATGGTGTCGAGCATCGTAGTCGGCCATCTTTCGTAGACGAGCTCGAACGGTGTCATCTGCGTGGTTTCTTGGACAGCCGTGTTGTACGCAAACGTGACGTACGGGAGGACTTCTTCCCACGTCTGATGTTCAACGTCGACGTACATAGATAGCATATCCGCGATTGTCTTATTCAGCCGTTCCGTTAGTCCGTTCGTTTGGGGGTGGTACGCCGTCGTTCTTCGGTGATCCGTGTTGCTGTAGCGTAAGATTCCTTGCATGAGATTCGCAGTGAAGGTCGTTCCGCGGTCCGTGATTAGGACCTCAGGGGTTCCATGTCGCAGCACAACTTGGTTAATAAAGAACTTTGCAACTTCTTGTGCAGTTCCCCTCGGAAGAGCGGTGGTCTCTGCGTAGCGCGTCATGTATTCTGTCGCTACGACAATCCATTTGTTCGCGGATCGGGATGTAGGGAATGGGCCCAGGAGGTCCATTCCGATCTGTTGGAAGGGCCTTGTTGGGATGGCGATCGGCTGCAGAAGTCCGGCGGGTCTCGTCGGTGGTGTTTTTCGTCGCTGGCAGTCACGGCAGCTCCGGACGTAGTGGGTGACATCGGATGTAAGGCGGGGCCAGAAGTATTTCGCTTTGATTTTTGTAATCGTGCGAGCTGTTCCGAGATGTCCGGAAGACGGGTCATCGTGGCACGCTTCCGAAATTTCATCACAAAGGTCTGCGGGGATGACAAGTAGATAATTCGTTCTCGTTCCGGGGTTGAAATTCTTCTTCACTAGGATGGAGTTTTTGAGGCTGAACGCTGGTAAGTTGCGCTTGAACGCCCTAGGCACGGCGACGTTGCGTCCTTCGAGGTAGTCGATCATGGCGCGGAGGTCAGGGTCGGCACGCTGCTGGGCGGCTAGGTCGCTCTCTGTCACGACTCCGAAGAACGCGCTGTCTTCATCGGAGTCCTGTGGTGGTGGGTCGACGGGGGCACGGGACAGGCAGTCAGCATCGGAGTGTTTCCTGCCGGACTTGTAGAATATTGTAACGTCGAACTCTTGCAGGCGTAAGCTCCACCGCCCAAGACGGCCAGAGGGGTCCTTCTTCAAATTGGCGAGCCAACACAGCGCATGATGGTCTGTCACAACCTTAAACGGTCTACCATAGACGCATGGGCGAAATTTTGAAATGGCCCACATGATATCCAGGCACTCTTTCTCAGAGGCAGAGTAGTTTCTCTCCTCCTTCGACAGACCACGGCTTGCATAGGCGATTACCTTTTCGTAACCGCTTTGCTTTTGGACGAGGACGGCACCCAAACCGATATCACTGGCGTCCGTGTGCATTTCCGTTTCGGCGTTTTCGTCGAAATGAACGAGCATGGGTGGGTTTTGCAGGCGTTGTTGCAGCTCGCAGAATGCCTTTTCTTGGTCGTTTTCCCAGCTGAAAGGGGTGCTTTTTTTCGTCAGGTGCGTGAGTGGCTCTGCAATGCGTGCGAAGTTTGCGACGAAGCCCCGGTAGTATGCGCACAGTCCGAGAAACCTTCGCATACCATTCTTATCTTTCGGCCTTGGGAAGTTCGCAATGGCTGATGTTTTTGCCGGGTCAGGTAGGACTTCTGCGGCGTTCACGACGTGACCCAAGAACTTGAGTTCCTCGTACGCGAAACGGCACTTCTCAGGCTTCAGCGTTAACCCCGACGTACGAATGGCCTCGAGTACCGATTTTAACCTTGTGAGGTGTTTGTCGAAAGTCCGGGTGAATACGACAACGTCGTCGAGGTATACGAGGCAAGTGTGCCACTTCAGGCCTGCTAGCACAGTGTCCATGACTCTCTGAAACGTTGCGAGCGCCGTTCACAGCCCAAACGGCATCACCTTGAACTCGTATAGACCGTCCGGGGTTATAAATGCAGTCTTCTCTCGGTATCTCTCGTCCACTTCAATTTGCCAGTAGCCGGTCTTCAGATCCATGGATGAGAAGTACTTGGCGTGACAGAGGTGGTCGAGAGCGTCGTCGATTCGTGGCAGGGGGTACACGTCCTTTTTAGTGATTTTGTTTAGTCTCCGGTAGTCAACGCAGAATCTTAAAGTGCCATCTTTTTTCTTCACGAGTACAACCGGCGCAACCCACGGACTTTTCGATGGCTGTATTATGTCGTCGCTGAGCATGTCATCTACTTGAGTCCGGATGGCTTCGCGCTCGCTTGTAGAAACGCGGTACGGTGACTGTCTGGTAGGTCGGCCTCCATCTTCGGTTATTATCTGGTGCTTCGCCAAAGGTGTCTGACTTAATTTCGAGTTCGAGGAAAAACACTCGCTGTAGCGACGGAGCAACTTCAGTTATCTGTCCCGATTTTCTTGCGACAGTGCCGGGTTCACGTCGAAAGGATGTGGCAGCCTCGAAGCATCTGCGCGTGCGCGTTGAAAGGTGGCGGCCGCGATCACTTGACTCGCTTCTTGCGTTTCTTCGAGGAACGCGATTGCAGCGCCCTTGTTTAGATGCTGGTACTCCTCGGTGAAATTGGTGACCAAAACGTGGGATCTGCGTTGCTTAAACCACGCAATGCCTCTTGCGACAGACACACCGTGGTCTAGAAGCAACCTGTGGTCAGTCTCCACGATAGCGTCGACGCCAGGAGCAGCACCTCCACAATAGACGGCGATCATCAAGCTTGCGCGGGGTGGCATGGTGACGTGATCGTCGGCGATCCTTACAGCAGCATGGTGTCCGAGGTTCGGCTGCGGCGTAGTGGAGTGATCGCAAGAAAACGTTATCGCCCTGGTCTGCAGATTAATTATTGCGCCATTGTCCGTCAAAAAGTCCATTCCGAGAATTACGTCGCGGGAGCAGTTAGGCAAAATGACGAACTCCGCAGGGTACGTAGTGCCGTCTATGGTGACGCGCGATGTGCACATTCCACTTTGGGTCACGAGGTGGCCTCCTGATGTGCGTATGTGCGGACCGTCCCAGCTGGTCGTAATTTTTTTAGCTTGGACGCAAATCACCCGCTCACCACCGAGTAGTCGGCTCCCGTGTCGATAAGGGCGACTACGTCAAGGCTGTCGATGAACAACTGGACATTGGATGCCGCTTTTCTCGAATTTCGGGTGCGTCGGGGCGTCGCATCGCGGCTTGCGCGTGTTGATGGTCGGGCACTATGCGTCGTCATCGTCGTCTTCTCAGCGGCAGGCTTCGTCATTTCCGGTACGCGTCGCGCAGCGTAGCTGTCGTCGTTTTCGGAGTCTCGTCAGGGTGTCGTCGGGTCGTCGGGATGAGGGCATGTCGTGAATCACGGTCTTGCGTCGTTGGAGGGTTTTCATTTTTTCGTCGTTGTGCAACTTCACCTCCTGAAGTTGCTGCTTTTAGTTTCCCCCTCGTGATCTGGGGGACCTTCCACGGGCAAAGTCAGCATTGCTGCGACGGTTGGGGGATTGGTACGGGTAGGGCGACGGCGAATGGTTGAAACGGGATGGTCCACGGCTGGTGTTCGACAGGTATTCTTCGATCTCAATTGGGCGCTGGCCGGCTCGCGGGCGGGGTGCGTCGACGGAGAACCCACGCAAACACAGCCTCTTGTACGGGCAGCGGCAGTAGACGTGGTCGGCCTCTCCGCAGTGGTAGCACAGCGGACGATTATCTGGCATTCGCCACACCTCGGTATTCCTAGGCGCCTGGTTTCGGGTTACAGGGGGTCGGGCGGGCGACATTGGGCGGCGGTACGGCGGGGCCTCTTGATAACGAGTTGGGACGGTGTCACACATGTCCCGTTTATTAGGGGGGCGATCGCCGGGCTAATTCCAAGAGCCGAAGTATCGGCCCCCCGAACCGCACCACGAAAGCGTGGACAATTTAGAAGTGGTCCTTTTTGGCGCGCCAGCGGACGCCGGCTGTGGCCCAAAGAACAAGTCAGAGCCGAGAGTTGATAAACAAACAAATTATATTCTCAATAATGGCAGATCGAAAACAATACGTAAAAATGCACACTCCACAATAGTTGCATACAATATGTCACCAATCAAACCAATCAATCAACGTACTACACAATACAATCAGCCACACTCAAAACAACGGACACAGACAACAATACGCACTACAATGCAGTCGCATGCATTGAACAACCAAGACACTTAAGGACTAAAGAGATAGAAAACCCATTCAGTCCAAAGTCCTTGGAACAACAGTCTGAATGATACTCTTCCGAGAATCACTCACTCAAAGTCCAGCGTTGTTGTCGTTCCGTAGCTCTCGAAGTTTCTCTTCCAGGAAACCTCGCGTCCTCAAATGGCCACTCTCCAAGCTTCAAACTTCTTCGCCGGAAATCCGTCGGCTTCACACACGCAGCTGTTGCCCGCGTCTTCGCTCGATAGCGGTAAACCCACGCTCTTGCCTGTAGCTCGAGCCGTCCCTACGGACCAAAAACTTCGCCGACAAGACGGCGGAATCTCTACGCACTCTGGCGCTCACTTCCGTCTCCTCCTGCTTTCTCGTCTCGGCTGCTCGATTAAATACGTTCCGCGCCACCTTCCAGAACGTTCTCCTCATTTCGTCGGCGTGACGCGCAGCGAAGGCTGGGGAGAGGCACAAGACGGTTCGACTGCCCTCCCCGGAGGATGATTCACTCGGTCTGACCACGCCTCCTTCGTTCTAGAAAAATCGCGGCCTTGCTGGGCCGCCGATGTGGGGTGAGGAGGTTCGTCTGCGAAGCCATGCTTCTGCGGGGAGAGCGCGCGCCCGGGAGCCTTGGATGTTTGCTTTCTTTTTTTTTTCTTTTTACCTCGCGGCGTTTCTGCCGCCCGTTGTCGCAAGGATTTGGCGGCGCGCTCTTTTTTTAGCGCTCGTTCTGTGACACTGCCCCCCACTTTAAGAATATTATCTCATAATATTCAAAACCACACAAACGAGCGCGAAAAGTCACCACACACTCTCACAGACTGTAACACAATCCGTCGCTCGTGACACGTCACATTCACAATATATCACGCAATACAATCTTACATTGTAGTTCAATTCCACAACACATGAAATATAACCACAGGTACATGCCTACAACACTTCATCACACATTCCAAACAATACAAACGTACAAAGTTCTGTCTATACAACAAATATACAACACTATACATCACATCATCGCACAGAACACTGACTCGCTCGACATACACTTGAGACACAGGATAACAAGAACATTAACACAACATATGTCACTCAGCCCTGCCAAACACATTCTGATTCCACCTCAGCACCTATCCTGTGTGTTTCGAGCTGCGCTTGCGTCCTTTCTTGCGGTGCTCGCTCGATCTCTTCTTGTGTTTCAACGTTCTTTTTCGGCGAGCCCTTTCCAACGACGATATCTGAGGCGTCGCCTCAGCCATCGTTGTCTATTCCGACACCGTTAATGCGTCATTACATTCGACGGGTCCTGTCTGTTTATTTACCCGCTTGATAATGCCTCTACATTTTGCCCGGCTGGCCAACACCGTCTCCTTTACACTGTCGGTCGGTTGAGGTCGTGCCGACGTAAGTCCGGTTGCTCGGCCCGTGAACTTATTCGACACGATCGTCTTCTCCTTCGCTGTCTCTTGCGCCGCAGCTTCACCTTGGGCTCTAGTGAGATCCGTCACGGGATGCTCCTCCACTGTATCTCGCGGCCGCTGTGTTGGCGAGGGCTCTATCTTCGGGTCTTCTCCCAAACATTCTGGATCACTTGGCCCTCGCGCCCCGTCGATGTTTCCGATGACAAGGTCATACAGGGGGGTCGTCATGCATAAAGCAGTAACCTTCCCGCTGAAGTACGGGGTTTCAACCTCAATTTCTGCTTCGGGAAGCATCCGAACCGTACGGTCAATTAGGCAAACCGGCTTCGTTCTGCCTGTCAACTCACTTTCCCGTACTAAATTTCTCCGCACGATAACCGTGGAGCTACCGGTATCTCTTAACACCGTAATCTTTTTGTCCGCAACTTTTCCAGGCAGCGCTGGCATTCCCTTCGTAACACCGGTTGGCTGTTTTGACATTACAGCACCCACAATAGGAATTTTTTCCCCATTTTTCAACTCTACGAATCCATCGCTGACAGCATTATTATCAGATTTCGGTGCCGCTTGCACACAGGATACCTGGTGAGTTTGACTCACTCTGTTTCGACATGCGTCTGCTTTGTGCCCAGTCTGACCACACCTAAAACATTTTACTGCCGTAGGGCTCGTAAAGATCGTTCGACAGTTTTTCGCGCGATGACCCACTCGGTTGCACAGAAAACATCGCGGAATGCTCTCTGGTGCACGCTTCTTTTCTTCGGGAGCCAATTTCTTCGAATCATCGGGACAATCCTTCTTTACCTTGGCCAAATTAGTGCCACCTTGCGCTTCCAAGAATTGATCAGCCAATTCAAGCATTCCTTCAAGTGACTCCGCCTTCCTCTCTTTCAAGTACAGCGACAGGCTTGGGTGGCAACTAGAAAGAAATTGTTCTCTAATAAGGAGCTCTCTAAGCTCATCGTACTCCTGTGCTGTCCCTGAAAGTTCAATCCATCTGTCGAAATAATGGCAAAGTCGGGTGGCATACTGCGTAGCCGTCTCACCGTCAGCTGGCTTTCCTGTCCGAAATCTGTCCCGGAATCCTTCCACAGTGAATCTAAATCGCTTCAACAAAGCAGCTTTCACCTTTGCATAGTTGGCTGCATCGGTCGGCGTCAGCCTACCGTACACACTGAGCGCTTCACCACTCAAGCAAGTACTCAAAGCAGTTGCCCATTGCTGTTCCGGCCAATTCTGGCTCCTCGCAATCGTCTCAAATCTGTGTAGGTACGCGTCTAGGTCGTCCTTCCTTTCATCAAACGCTACGACCAGCTTGCTTGGGTTCAAGCGGAAGCCGTGATCTTCCCGTTTGCTGCTTTCAACTCTAGCTTGGACGGGAGTTTCGCTTCGCTGTTGCAAACGGAGCCGCTCGAGTTCCATCTCGTGCTGCCGCTGCCGTTCCTTTTCAGCCATCTCCGCTTCTCTTTCTTCTCTCGCCCTTTCGGCTGCCAACTTTTCTCTCTCCAGCTCCAACTTCAATTGCTGCTCTCTTTCTTCCTTCGCTCTCTCAGCTGCCAACCTCTCTCTCTCCAACTCAGCTTCTTTTTCCGCTTTGGCTCTTTCGACCACCAGCTTTTCCCTTTCCAGCTCAGCTGCCTTTTCCTCTTTGACCCTCTCTTTTTCTTCTTTTTCCCTCTGGGTGACTCACTTCCGTAGTTCGGCGCCAGAAAGACCCATCTTCTCACCCAGAGCAACTAACTTTTCGAGATCCATGGTGTCTCGCAACTCTCAAATAAAACCTTGCCGCGTGCAAAAAGTATCTGCCTAAATCAGTCTATCGGAACACTCCCCTGCACTCGTTAACGAGAACACTGAACAACACACAAAATCGTTCCGATAGCACTATCAACAACTCGAGGCTCTTTCTCACTACTTTGGACACACTGTGCACCAAAAGGTCCTGTATCGCGGACGCCAGATTAATTGTCACATATGTCCCGTTTATTAGGGAGGCGATCGCCGGGCTAATTCCAAGAGCCGAAGTATCAGCCCCCCGAACCGCACCACGAAAGCGTGGACAATTTAGAAGTGGTTCTTTTTGGCGCGCCAGCGGACGCCGGCTGTGGCCCAAAGAACAAGTCAGAGCCGAGAGTTGATAAACAAACAAATTATATTCTCAATAATGGCAGATCGAAAACAATACGTAAAAATGCACACTCCACAATAGTTGCATACAATATGTCACCAATCAAACCAATCAATCAACGTACTACACAATACAATCAGCCACACTCAAAACAACAGACACAGACAACAATACGCACTACAATGCAGTCGCATGCATTGAACAACCAAGACACTTAAGGACTAAAGAGATAGAAAACCTATTCAGTCCAAAGTCCTTGGAACAACAGTCTGAATGATACTCTTCCGAGAATCACTCACTCAAAGTCCAGCGTTGTTGTCGTTCCGTAGCTCTCGAAGTTTCTCTTCCAGGAAACCTCGCGTCCTCAAATGGCCACTCTCCAAGCTTCAAACTTCTTCGCCGGAAATCCGTCGGCTTCACACACGCAGCTGTTGCCCGCGTCTTCCCTCGATAGCGGTAAACCCACGCTCTTGCCTGTAGCTCGAGCCGTCCCTACGGACCTAAAACTTCGCCGACTACACGGCGGAATCTCTACGCACTCTGGCGCTCACTTCCGTCTCCTCCTGCTTTCTCGTCTCGGCTGCTCGATTAAATACGTTCCGTGCCACCTTCCAGAACGTTCTCCTCATTTCGTCGGCGCGACGCGCAGCGAAGGCTGGGGAGAGGCACGAGACGGTTCGACTGCCCTCCCCGGAGGATGATTCACTCGGTCTGACCACGCCTCCTTTGTTCTAGAAAAATCGCGGCCTTGCTGGGCCGCCGATGTGGGGTGAGGAGGTTCGTCTGCGAAGCCATGCTTCTGCGGGGAGAGCGCGCGCCCGGGAGCCTTGGATGTTTGCTTTCTTTTTCTTTCTTTTTACCTCGCGGCGTTTCTGCCGCCCGTTGTCGCAAGGATTTGGCGGTGGCGGCGCGCTCTTTTTTAGCGCTCGTTCTGTGACAGACGGGTCGGGTTCGACGAGCAGCAGCGGAGTAGGTCATCGCTTGTGGTTCGTAAGATGCTTCTGATGGCGTAGAATTCCCCAGTGCTTGCTGAATCTCCTCGCGGACGACGTCAGTAAGGGAGGCGACTTTGGGCTGCGGCGTTGCTGGGAACAGTTTCCTCAGTTCCTCGCGCACGACGGCGCGGATGGTCTTCCGCAAGTCTTCCGTCGCCAATACAGAGGCATTTACCGGGTTCACCGAAAGGGTGTTGAGTGGTCTATCGTATTGCCGCGAACGCATATCCAAGGTCTTCTCGATCATCGAAGCCTCGGTGACGAACTCAGCCACGGTCTTAGGGGGGTTGCAGATGAGTCCAGCGAAGAGCTCTTGTTTAACTCCCCGCATCAGAAAGCGCACCTTCTTCTCTTCTGCCATTTCGGGGTCAGCTCTCCGGAACAGCATCTTCATCTCCTCAGCGAACAGTACAACACCTTCTTTAGGGTGTTGCATTCGCGTCTCCAACAAAAGGGCGGCTCGTTCTTTCCGCACAACCGTAGCGAATGTTTTGAGGAATTCGCTCCTAAAGACAGTCCAGTCGGTTAGGGAGCCTTCATGGTTCTCAAGCCACGTTCAAGCTGCATCCTCTAAATAGAAGAAGACATGACGAAACGTTTCTTTGTCATCTCACCTGTTAAAGATGCTGGTGTGCTCCAGCTTCTCCAGCCACTCTTCCAGGTCTTCACCAGGAGATCCTCGGAATGATGGGGGCTCACGAGGTTGTTGCAGAACGACGGGAGGGTTGGTAGCGCTGGTCATGGTGCCTGCGTCGATCATCGTGGTTTTTACGTCTTCTTTCCTCCTTTTATCCAAGAGCAGTCCAAACTCTGGCTGAAGGCCTTGCTGTCGGCGGCTGACACGAGTTGGGGGTGCTTGTCGTGTTGGGCTTGCTTGTCCGCTTGGCAATGGCTTAGGGTTCATGTACCCCGCACCTCCACCAGATGTCACGCAGCAAAGGATGACGCAGTTGTCTATAAGGAAAACAACTTTATTGGAGCGAACTTGTGCTCCCCTAACAAACTGAAAGAATACACAGGCGGCGAAGCAGTGGTCGGCAAAACGACGTGCACGCTAGTGAGCGTCGGCGATCGAATGTCGCGGCATCGGCTGTGCGGGAATTAATATCCCTCGGCTCGAGGGTTTCTCGAATAGTCGAATTGTATCGAGAACGCTGTGATAGCGTTTGTTCGAAACGCTCGAAGTGCTGTTCCATAGCGTTTGTTCGAAACGCTGTGATAGCGTTCGTTCGAAACGCTGTGATAGCGTTTGTTCGAAACGCTGTGAAAACAGTGATAGCACAGGCCGGCGCAACCAGGCCGAAAAAACAAAACACAAATAAACAAACCCAATGCATGGTTCGCGGCAATATCTTTTAGCCTCACACTGTTTCACAGCTCGCTGCAATCTTTATGAAGCATGTTTACCTGCCGAAAATTGCTTACACTGTTATATTATTATTTCAGCGGAATAAGGCTAAGGTACAACTACAATCAGTCTTTTTTGAAATCATTAAACTAGTAAGTGGGTATGTCGCACAGTTTCACAAATGAAAATGGTCATCATCACAGCAACATGCTAGCGACTCTTTTCATCTAGTTTTCATTGTAAATGACTCATTGAAGGAATTAATTTTGCACGTGGTATGCTTTGGGAGCAGTGAGTTTGCTGAGCCAAACATTCATGCCGTATGTCATCAAAACCACCCACACGTTATTTGCTGTTTTGGTTTACGTATTTTGTAGCATTGCAGTGTAACTGCAGTCGAGAATTCAAATAAAATGAAACGTTATTTGAATATTTATACAATGCTGAGGACAATGAACGAAAAGCCGGCGCATCATTGTGCTCGGCAAGCCTGGTGTGTACAACTGAATGCTTGTAGTCAATGTATATGAGAAGAGACGGATCTATGTATCATGCTTTCTTGCAACATGGTGCTATTGCAACTGTAATTTTTATGCGTTTTGGTGAAAGAAGTTGTGTGACGTTGCTGCAGTGTTTTCACAATTTTCGATGACAACATTCAGCACAGGGGGCCGCTCATATATGCTTGCTCCAATCCAGTCTGTTGTGACTGTGATCACTGATATGGAAAAGGGGCTTTCCGTTGCCGATTACATGTGACATATAAAGAAAATGCAGCTTTTTCACATTGCCACCATGCATCATGTTGAAGTACGAGTAAGTACTTTGAGTATTCAAAGTGGCAAACACGGCCCTGTCATACCTAGGAGCACTAGAATTAGTATAAATAAATTATGTATTTGATATGACAGCTTACCCTTTCTGTGTACTTCAAAAAAGGCCCACGACAGCGCTGCGCTGCTGCTGTCCTCTGAGCAGTCCATAGCGCGATGTGAGCATTTGGCTCTCTCCTGGCTCCCCATTGTCATCCTCAGCTGCTGGCATGCCGCCGATATACTCAACCAAGGTCCAGTACCCCCCGTTTAACGCAATGTTGTGGAGAGCAACGCAAGCATGAATGATTCGCGCTCCTCGATCAGGATTGTAGAGCATCGTACGAAAGTGCTGCAAACAGCGGAACTTGTTATTCAACACTCCGATACATGTTTCCACAACGTTGAGCATGGATGCGTTCTCCTTGTATGGGCCTTCGGAAGTGTTGCCGGGGTGACTGCCAGGGACTGGAATTAGAAGCCATGGCTACAGGGGATACCCTGCGTCTCCTGCAGCAGAAAAAAATCGCAGCATATCCTCAGAGTGAATGATGGATTGTGGGGCGGAGCATCCCTCCGTCTATTCGTTCTTGCTTCCGTCTATCCATGCGTGCGTCTGTGTGGCCACCCGTGCGTCCATCCGCCCATCCGTGCGTGCGTCTGTTCGTGCGTCTGCACGTTCACCTGTGCGTCCGTCCCTGCTTTCGTCCATGCATCTACTCCTGCGTCCGTCCATGCGTCCACCCGTCCGTGCAGCCATCCATGCCTCCGTCTATGCGTCTATGCATCTGTCTGTGTGTCCATTCGTCCACCTATTCAACGCTCCAAGTACCACCATCTCACATCTTTTCATCATATATTCCTCGTATAGAAGCACCGCCATCCAGCGGACATTCCAACGACTCAACGAGAGGAGGCACACGCACACTTTCTTACGGTTTGTGCTTCATGTCTACTTCCAACCTTTAACCTCCTCGAGTTCATGGTATATACTTGTTCACTGTATTCATGGCACTGTGGCCCAACGCTCACTAAACCTTTCTAAAACCTAGGAAGTTACGCCCAGCGAGTATAACATAGTAACCCTTTCTCGTCTTCTGTGCGTTTTTGAACAATAAAAAATTCGCAGCGTGCGCGTTAACTAAAAGCCTAATTCTCCTGTCTCTCATTCCTCCTTAGCAGCCATTACACAGAATTACATATTCAAACATTATCATGTTTAGATGTGTTATTCTGCTATATCGTCCGTTCGCATCGCGTAATATTGAGTTTGGTGCATGTGAATAGCTCAACGGCCGCGAGCGCATTATGAGCGTAGCATGTAGCGATGTTGTTACATGACACGCATCTCGTGTTTATCCTGTCTGCACCAGTATCATACCTTCGTCATCCATTCACACCCTGTAATATGAAATTTTGTATAAGTGAAGCTAGCGAAACGGCCGCCAGCACATCATAAGCGTGGCAAGTAGTCATGTTGTTGCATGCCCGCATCTACTGATTATCGTTTTTGCACCAGTCGCATATCTTCGTCATTCATTCAAATACCGTAATACCAAATTTGGTATATATTACGCTAGCGAAATGGCCGCGAGCTCATCATGCATCACGAGTGCGGCTTGTAGTCATGTATTTACGTAATACGCATCTCATGATTATCATCCTCGTTCTAGCCATATACCTTCACCCTCCATTCACCTCTCGTAATACCAAAGTTGGTATATGCGAAGCTAGAGAAACGGCCGCATGCACATCATAAGTGTGGCATGTAGACATGTTGTTACATGACACGCATGCCATGATTTTTATGTTAGGGTCGGTCACTTGTTAGGCATGAAGTCATATCATACCATACCAATTTTGCAACATGCCATGTGAGTGAAACCACCACGAGAGCTGCAGGACCATGAAATGTAAATCAAAACATTCATGAAGTATATGTCGTGATTTTCATGTTATGACAACTCCAATATGTTTTTCATACAGTCATGTTATGGCCCTACTGAGTTTGGTATCGCTACTATTATTGAAGCGGCCAGGAAAGCTGAAAGTCGTAGGCGGCTAGATAGATAGATAGATAAATAGATAGATAGATAGATAGATAGATAGATAGAAAGATAGATACGCTCAAAGTCGCCGAAGTTCGCTTAGAAATGCTTCGCATATAAAAACACGAACTTGTTCTTGGAATTCGCCAATAAAATAGAAGGCACCCTTTCCTACTATTGTCTCAGTAAAATGCCACAAGGCTGCTCGCATCTCCCACAGATACTTGTCGGTTGGCTCCCCTCGGCACAGGCCGACACAAGCCAATAACTAGAGACTGAGTCCTAGTTTTTTTTTTTGAAGACGATAGTCTTTCTTAAAGACCTTTGACGAAAAAGTTTTGGTCTCTCTGTACATTTGTCTATTTATTCGCTGTTAACGATACTTCAAACGCCTTCAAACGGCCAACCCCATCCGCAGCACCCAACAATATTGTTCAAGGTGTAGCGTTCATAGTTGTGTGATTGTCAATGTAAAAGCAAATACTGCGCATATCTGAGGCGCCATAACAACACGTCTTTGTTTTGTATGTCTGCCTTTATACTAGAAGACGCACACACAATTAACTTTGAGGATTGTAGCGTTTATCGCGCTGCGCTGACAGTGAAACGCGATGCTCAAAAAGGTGAGTGTTAAAACGACGACACGGTGGTGGCACCTGCCCGTCGCTTTGCGTTTTACACCTTATCATTTCCGAGTCTGGCGCGCATCTTTGTCCGTGGGCGCGCACGTTTTCGTTTTCAAAGATAACTGCCAGATGGCGCTCGTGTCTAACGTGCCTCAATACGCTCACGTGGTTGCTTGGGCAGTGCTGCTGTCTGTCTCCTTCTTTCTTTTGTCTCTCGTTATTGGCGCTGTTTTTTATGTGAATCAATACGCTCGTTTGCCTCCACTACACGCTCTCGATACTCTAACGCAGTGCCTCCAGAATGCCATTCACCAATTTTCTTACGAAGAACATCAAGTAAACGTTTTGTCCACTCTCTCCAGAAGCAAGACTTTCGTCTTTTGACGACATTTGCAGTGTAACAGGCAGATAGGGGCCTATTTTTTATTTGAATATTTTTCTTGGGATATGACATTGGTGTTGTACATTGTGCAATCCTTTCTGAATAGTGTGATAAATGCGTGCAGGTTCTTTGTATATGTTTTGGTAAAGACTATTTGTTCTTGTATTATATTTATTGTAACCTCCTGTCTTACATTTGTTAGATATTCGATTGTTCCTGAAAGGCTTTATGTATAGTACTTACTTTTTGTATTGCCCTCATGTTACACTCCTAGATGAGAGCTGCAGAATTGGAAATACATAAAGAATAAATAAATAAACCAAACTTTACTCTTTCTCACCCCAAAAAGTTCTCGCTACGCCACTTCCGCCCACCTTGGTCGTTGTTGTTATTGACGATGTCTTGAATTCCTGAGAAAAAAAAACGTGGTGCTCTTAGTGTTTACGCCAAACAAATTCCATCAGCGAGACAGACATGCAGAAAAAAGCAGTGAGCGTGCGACCTTCGCTTTCTGTCACGCCCAGCGTTTAACAAGCTCTTGCAACGTCACCTCCTCCTCAAGCAAATAAAAAAAGAAGAAGAGAGTGGAAAGCAGTTCGTAATCGCTACCCCAGGGATTGATGATCTCTAAGTGTCGTCATCAGAGAGAGATCGCAATTTATTGCTGAACAGCACACAGGAAAAAAACATCGCTTTGCCTTCAAAGCGGTCGGGGCTCGAGTGGGAAAAAGTAGCACACAAAAAACCCTCACCTGACGAATTCCCTCTTGGTTGAGTCACGAGAAGCGAACTCGTTCTCGTATCACACGTGTCGTGGAACACAAGGTGGTGCGCAAACAGCGACGAACGGAGCTGGCTAGCAGCGCAGCATTATTAGTGCGAGGCACCGAGTGACGCAATCTGCACACTCGTCCTTCGAGCGGCTCACCTTTCGACCCCGGTGCCCCGGAATGTGCAGGTGGCACCGAACCAAACGCGAATGAATGGGCTGACCTTTGTCCTTGCGACTTCCGTGAGATGATCGCTAAAGCGGAAAACATTTCTCCGAGGGACGAGCAAATTGAACGGGCGGATGGAAAGTCCCTTGTAACAGGTTCTCTGGAGGGATATTAAATGCGAAGCATTTCTTAGAGAACTTCGGCGACTTTGAGCCTATCTATCTATCTATCTATCTATCTATCTATCTATCTATCTATCTATCTATCTATCTATCTATCTATCTATCTATCTATCTATCTATCTATCTATCTATCTATTTAGCTAGCTAGCCGCTTACATTTCGGTGCTCTCGTGGTCACCCCCTCAACTTGGTGGGAACCAAACTAAGCATGGGAAGATATGATGGTTTGGCAATTATGACGTGCTGGTCAAGGCATGAATGATGCCCCAATCCTGTCGCGAACGTCACCAAACACTTTCCGCCAGACAGTGGCACATATCCACGGGCAGGTATGTGCCGCTGGTGAGCGGGTATGTGCCACAGGGGTTTGACAATTTGTATCTACCCAAGAATGACGAGAACTCACATGGGCAATTTTAACGCGCGATCGTTAAGAAATACCGCACAATGGTAGCATCGACCCAACGAATGCAAAGAACAAATGTCAGTGTTTACAAAAACTGGCATAGGCTGCGTTGACCGCCCGACGAACGCTAATAATAAATTCCGGGGTCTAAGCAGGTATCGTACCCAAGCATTTCGCGTGTCAGTCAAGTATTTTACCACCGATCTGCACCAGGTCTCGAAACTCCTTTTCAAATAGACGCTAATCTTCATGAAACGTCAATAGTGGCTGTAGTGCTGCCTACCCAATTTCATGAACATTACATATAAACTCTTTTTATACAGCCGTCACGGCGGGTAACGTCAATTGTGGCTATGTGCTATGCGCTAGAGTCGATTAGAGTAGCGCTGTCCAGGACCAGCATCTTCGCGAGCATCAGCGCTTCATATTAGCTTCTGGTCTTGCTAATACACATGTTACAGTTGACATCGTTGCGCAAGTGCAAACAACTTGCTATATAGACTTCTGCAGCTCTTGAAGATGTCTGTGCGTGCAACATTTGTACATATATTTAGGGTGATTTCATGACGTGCCGCTCAATAAAAAAATTGCAGCATGGTCTCCTTCCTTCCGCATGCATCGCATAACGTCCATTCTCAGGTACGTGAGATCAGCCGAATTTTTTTTATTAGAGACAACAATAATGCACTTGCAGAAGTTAGGACGAAATGCATCAACGGTGTTCACTTACGCGTAACACAACTTTGCACACATGTGCTGCTAACATAAACGAACGTTTTGATGAATACATCGAAAACCCATATGAGCAGAAAGGAAAAAGGGAACATACAATATCGAATGTGCCTATCAATTACATATTGAAAAAAACATAAAATTGCAAATATCCTATAATTTCTGTACACGCGCGAACAAGAAGCAGTTTAGGAGATGTATCTCATTGTAACTAAGTGCGATAAAAGGTAGCAAAGAAGTGGTTAACTGATTTAGCACTGCAGTGTATTCTCTGAATTTGTGGTTTATTCTGTGCATTGATTGTTGTTCAAAAGTGTTGTTATCGGGTAGTGCAACTGATAGTATGTTTTCATCATGCTATATCTATAGGCAGCATTTCGAAATGCATGAGGCGGAAACATATGACGCTTTTCTAGCGTAAGCAAAAATGCAGGGTCATCGTCAAATAAATGACTTCTTTTGAGAACCACCCGCAGAAACTCTACGTTTAGTAAGGTTGATATACTGCCATGAGCGTTTCTTATTTTCGAGTTTGTTTCATTTGGTTTTCGCCCACAGAGCCTGTCAGGAATGCTCAGCGCGAACTGCTCCTCATTATTCGAAAATGTTCGCGATTATTGTAGATCGTTCTGTTCAGACTGCGAGCAAGAAGTGAACGCTCGAGATAATTGCAATGTTTGCGGGAGTACCAGCGAGAAGGCTGGAATATTCGATGGCACATGTATAAAAGCCGACGCGCTTCACCACTTGTCAGTTGATCGATGGCTGACGTTCTGTTTGCCGTTATCAGGGTCAGTGTGTATCGCTGTAATCTGACTTTCTGCTTACCGGCCACAAGTTCGGCCAAATAAACAGTTTCATTTTGTACAAGTCGTCTCTGCCTTTATCGCCCGTGAAAATTTGTTAAAAACTGAGACTTGTTTTGTGGGTATGATCATGTGTTTCTGCGTGTGTGTGTGCGCGTGTGTATTAGTCTGAATTCTATAAACATTGTTTTGTGTACAATAAAAAATAGGTTACAAAAATGTTGCACCATCTCCCGCTAAAGGGAACCAAGAAAGGAGAGAGATGGCGAGCAGCTGGGTGGTCACACCGCACACCGAATTGAGCTCAACCCAGCTGCTTTGCATTTATTAATATTGCGGGGGGTGCTTTACAGTATATTAGGTGTTCCAGTTGTAAAATAAATAAAATACAACAAAATGATCAAACGTAAAGACGGGAAGCCTTCCTTTCTTTCAGCGATTTTCATTTCAGTCCTAGTGGCCGTTGCAAAATGCCAGGACATCCCGCGCGGTGGCGGCTGCAGCAGCCGTGGAGGCTAACGCGGTGTTAGTTGTTGTTGGCACCATTTGATCGCTTGCAGTTGTAGCAGAATTCTGGTTTGAGCTCGTTGACACTGTTTGAAAACTGAGGGTACTTCTCGCTCAAGTTTTGTTTTCTGTCCACGCTGAATTTGTGGCAAATTCAGCGAGAACAGATAACGATCAAAACGAGGACAGATAACAGATCCCCAATTGCAATAGTGGTGCATCCGAAGCGTCGTGCAAACCTGACGCTCGCCTTGCCGCGCTTAGGCCGGTATTCACAAATAAGCCTAATTGCTATGTTGTGTTTTTCTTATTTTTCTATACAATCAGCATATATTTTAAGGCCACAAGAATGGTAACAGTGTGAACGATACTGGCAAGACTGCTTAGTGAGAACCTGTCTACATTGTTAATCGAACAAACGAAAAGCACAAAACTGATCAGGAAAACGCAAGATAAGGGCATGATAGATTTGTGAATACGGGCCTTTGCTTTCGCAGCGTTCGTGTTGGTGGAAGAAAATGCCTAGCTACTGCTGCGTTGAGGACTGTCATAACAATCTTCGATCTCGTCCCAACATCGCATAAGTTCCCTAGTCATTGCTGGGGTTTATCATCGCACTCGCAAATGTTTCCTAGAAGTGACAAGTGGTGCAGACTTTGGATACGTGTTTCTGAGTGAGAACGTTGAACCTGAACATATTGAAAATTTGATATGATTTGTTGCCAAAAACACTTAGTCGCTTGCCGTAGCTCTGTTGGCAGTGAAAAGTTGCAGCATATTCATGGAGAGAATGATGATGAATGGAGCGAAGCATTCATCCGTCCGCGTCTCCGTCCATCCGTGCATGCGTCCATGCGTCTGATCGCGCTGGAGAATGTAGATGGCGCACGGGTATCACCAACGAGACGTGAGCCAAGGAATCCGAGCGTAAGCGTGTTCAAGCGCCCGCTGCTCTGCTTCGACCATGCCTCACCAACGATCCGCCATGTACGGCGTCTATTCCGGAGACTGAGAGAGGCACTCGTTCTCCGCGTATGCAGGCACAGCCCGTGCCGCAGCCAATTGAAGAGTAGTGGTAAACTGCCATCTGAAATTTCCTCACTCAACTGCAGTTTGTATGTACTTCTATGAGACAGCACCGTCCATTATACTGTTCGGGATAAACTACCTTCTTTTCTTTCTCATCCCTTCTTTTAGTAACGCGTGACGCATGAAAAGTTTAGACCAAGAAAAAAAGGAGAGGAAAAAGTCACAGATTTGCCGGAAACGCGAAACAATTAACGCGATAGCAACAAATTGGAAGACCACGTGCAAAATTACCATCAAATCAAAACGCGTCCCGCGTTTCTCAAACACAAATGACACAAAAAACGTATTGTCAGGCACAGATGAACGCCAAGAAGCGTCTCAGTTGTTACTTTGCTGTCACCGAAAACGGCATTCTTTTCGCAAAAAGAGACTGTGCAAAAGTTGCAGTGACCTTTGTGCGCCCGGTAACTACAACAGAATTGTTCCTGTGAAGGCCGAAGGCCAGCCAAAGCACACAACCCTCCCCACTACGGGATAAGCACGTGCGAGTGAGCGTCGCCCACCTGTTCTTCGCGGGGCGAAGTGCACATGGGAGATTAGAGCATGCTCATTGCACCATCTGCTGGTATTGGCGAAAACACGATTATTCTCCCTCGAGATTTCCGTCACCTGAAGTAAGTGAAAGATATAAATAGCTTACCATTTCAGCTTCCAAAGACGTGTTCCTCGGTGGCTCAGTGATTAAAGCCTCGCACTCACGCTGCGGAGGTTCCAAGTTCGATTCTATGAGCGGTAGTTTTTTCTGGATTACTTTTTTGCGCTTTGGTATATACAGATACGTTTACATATATGGTGAGTGACGGCCACGCCGACGTTGACGCCGGCGGGAAAATACAGTCGAGAGTGTACATATATACTGCTATCGCAATAAAAAGAGAGCCCAAGGGATGAGATGGCGCACCATCTGGCTGTAATGCGGACAAAACGAGGTTTGCTTTCGAATGTTGCAATAGCTCTACCGTAATCGTGACGAACCGCTGTCTATTATTAAATCATTAAAGGGTTTGCGGTGGCATGGACGGGTGAGTAGCTGCCAAATGCACAGCGATATCAAATGCCCAAGCAATTTCATAAACGTCGCGTTGCCTCATAGTGCTAAAAACAAACCTGCGCAGCGGTGGAGCACCAACCGCTTAGAGACAAAGCGACGAAGAACATTGATTGATTGATTGATTGATTTGTGGGGTTTAACGTCCCAAAACCACCATTTGATTATGAGAGACGCCGTAGTGGAGGGCTCCGGAAATTTTGACCACTTGGGGTTCTTTAACGTGCACCCAAATCTTAGTACACGGGCCTACAACATTTCCGCCTCCATCGGAAATGCAGCCGCCGCAGCCGGGAATCGAACCCGCGACCTACGGGTCAGCAGCCGAGTACCTTAGCCACTAGACCACCGCGGCGGGGCAAAGCGACGAAGAACGATGGCTCGATTAAGCCGTATTGACCGACCTTCTGCCTCAGCGAGGCTGGTAAAAGAAGGCAGTTCAGACCCTCCTCGATATAACATCTTCGATCCATCCATACATTCATCTATCCGTCCATCCATCCATCCATCCATCCATCCATCCATCCATCCATCCATCCATCCATCCATCCATCCATCCATCCATCCATCCATCCGTCCGTCCATCCGTCCGTCCATCCATCCATCCATCCATCCATCCATCCATCCATCCATCCATCCATCCATCCATCCATCCATCCATCCATCCATCCATCCATCCATCCATCCATCCATCCATCCATCCAGCGGTTATCCTGCCTACGTGCTACGTGACCAGCCCTTGTCCATTGACTCTTGACTTAACGCCGGTTTGTTCCCTGATGCATTCTGCTCACTTTTTTCTGTTAAGGTTACACCTATCATTTTCATTTTCATTTACGTCACTCGCTGCGTCGTGCTAAATTTAAGCTGAACCTTTTTGTTAGCCTCCAGGATTCTGCTCCGTGGTTAAGTAATCACAAATTGAAACTGTTCTATACCTTCCTCCGGAGGGTTAGTGGCAGAATACCATTCATGATCACAGCATTTCTGCCAAATGCAATCCACCACATTTTTTTTCTTCTCGATATTTCACTCTCATGGTTCGGTTCTGCGGTTACTACCTGTCCTAAGCAAACATAATTTTTATGGGGTGTGTTCCAATACTCACAGTAGACAGCCAAATAGACAGCTAAATAGACGGCGGCCATCTTAAGTCACATTCTAATTCTCATGTAGCAAGCAAAACAGACAGCTTCGAGAAGACCGCAACGTAGACAAATACGATGCAGGCTCCTTTGCGGTCTAAACAAGATGGCGGCTCAGCGAATCACTCATATACATCAGATCTTGTCGGAACGGTCGTCTGCACACAAGCAGGTGCTTCTTCAGACGCTCATTGTGAATAACGTTAATCGTTTTTAAATTTTACCATAAAATAAGTCAAAATTACATGAAATAACCCGAATTACAACCGTTACGTTTGTTTATTTTGGTTTTCTTTTCTCAACGCGAGGTGGGGCATCGTCGCGTAAAAGCTGTCCAGAAGTGTTCCAATTCTCGGACACCATTGGCTCGCTGCTATTTTCTAAGCACTCTGCGCAGACTGCCTACGTGCTGTCTAGGAATGGCAACACAGCCTTTGACAACTTCCAGCGTCTCTCCACCTGTTGCTAAACCCTGTGACGAGACTGTTGCAAATTACTTTAGTTCTGTGCCGATTAATTTGAAGACCTACAAAACTTCTTTCCGTGTGCAGTTCAGTAATCGTGAGGAGGTTCAGTAATCCGTTTGTTGAGTTACTCATCGAGGCAATGTCATCGGCAAATGACAGGTTACTGAGATCATCATCACCATCAGCCTGACTACATCTACTGCAGGAAAAAGGCCTCTTCCATGATCTGCCAATCAACTCGGTCCTGCTCTTTCTGCTGCCTTTTTATACCCGCAAACTTCGTAATCTCATCTGCCCACCTAACTTGCTGTCTCTCCCTAACCCTTGTCTTCTCTGGCAATCTAGTCAGTTGTCCTTAATGACCATCGGTTATCTTGCCTATGCTTTACATGCCCAGCCCGTGTCTATTTTAGCTTCTTGATTTCAACTATGACATCCTTACCCCCGGTTTGTTCCCTGATCCACTCTGCTCTCTTTTTATCTCTTAAGGTCACTTCGATCATTTTTTATCGTTCACCTCATCATACTCAATTTAAGCTTAACCCCGTTTGTAAGGCACCTGGTTTTTTCTCAGCAGGTAAGTACCGGCGAGATGCTGCTGTTATATACCATCCTCCTGAGGGATAGTGGCAATCTACCAGTCATAATTTGAGTGTGCTTTCCGAATGTGCTCCACCCCATTTTTATTTTTCTAGTTACATCAATCTCCTGGTTTGGCTCCGTGGTTATTACCTGTCCTAAGTAGACATAGTCTTTTGCAACTTCAAGAGCACTATCACTCATTTCGAACCACTGTTCTCTGTCGATGTTGTTGAACATTATTTTTGTTTGCTGCAAATTAATTTCAAGACCTACCTTTCTGCTCTCCGTGTCCAATTCCGTAATGATTAGTTGCAATTCCTCTCCTGGGTTACTCAGCAATGCAATGTAATCGGCGAATCGAAGGTTACTAAGGTACTCTTCACGAACTGTTATCCCTAACTAATCCCATTCTAGACCTCTGAAAACCTCCTGTAAGCACGCGGTAAATAGCACTAGAGAGATTGTATCCCCCTGCCTTGCACCCTTCTTGATTGGTATTTTGTCGATTTCTTTATGACGCACTATGGAAGCAGTTCGTCCCCTGTAGATATCTTCCAAAATGTTTATATATGCTTGGTCGACGGCCTGATTCCGCAGTGTCTGCATGACAGCGGATATTTCTACTAAATCAAAGCCTTATCGTACTCTATGAAGGCTATATACAGCAGTTGGCTGACTTCTGAGCATTGCTCTATTGCCTGATTGATAGCATGAATGCAATCATTTGGTGAGTAGCCTGTTTGAAGTCTTGCTTGTGCCTTTGGTTGATTAAACTTCAATGTTGTCCTAATTATGCTAGGAACTGCGTTTGTAAATAGCTTGCATACGACTGATAGCAAGCTGATCGGTCTATAATTTTTGAAGTTCTTGTCATCTTCTTTTTCAGGCACTAAGATGATGTTAACATTCTTCTAAGACTCTGGTACCCTCCCGTCCGAGGACACTTCGTAAACAGGGTGGCTAATTTTTCGAACACAATATTCTTCCGTCTTTCAGCAGATCTTATGTTCCCCTACGCTCACCAGCCGCTTTGCCTCTTTGCATGCTCTCCAAGACTTTTCTTACTTCTATCATTACTGGTAGGATTCTTTCTGAGTTACTGCCAGCCGTTGTATTAAGGTCGCGGCTGTCCCGGCTACAGTACAGATCTCTGCAAAACTCATCAGCTATTTTACCTAGCCTATACATAATGGTAGTTATTTTGCCTTCCTTGTACCTTTGTGCATACACTTGGTTTTTGACCATTCCAAGTTTCCTCTTCGCCGCTTTGACGCTACCTCTGTTCTTTAGAGCGTCCACAATTCTCTCCATGTTATACATTTTTAAATCGGATACCTTACTCCTAATAATCAAGTTCAAAAGTTCTGCCAGTGCTATTTTGTCTGTTGTGTTGGCGGCTTTGATGCCTTGACATTTCTTAATGAGTTCCTTCGTCTCCCGGGACAGCTTGCCAGTGTCTGGCCTTACTACGGTGCCTCCAACTTCTACTATACATTCCGTAATGATACTTGTCAGATTATTATTCATTGCGTCAACGCTAAGGCTGGTTTCCTCGATAAGAGCCAAGTATCTTGTTCTGAAGCAAGAGTCCAAAATCTTGTACTTTCCCTCTCGATGTTAGCTCATTGAGTAACTTCTAAGATACCCTGCATTAACTGTTATTCCTAACTCTTACCTATTTATGGCCCTGAAAGACAGACGTACACACGCGGTGAATACCATTGGAGACATCGTGTGTCCCTGCCTTACATCACACCCTTTTTCATTGCGATTCTGTCGCTTTATTGATGGAGAACAACGATGGCTGTGGATCCACTGTATATTTTTTCCACTATGTTTCTCACGGGTTTGTTGATGCCCCGTTTCCGTAGTGCCTGATATCTCGACTGAGTCAAGCGCCATCTCGTAATCTACGAAGGCTGTGTATAGGGGTTGGTTATATTCCACACATTTTTCTATTACCTGATTAATAGTATGAATATAGTCTATTGTGGAATAGCCTACACAAAATCCTGCTTTGCCGCTGGGTTGATTGAACTTTATTGTAATCTTAATTTTATTAGCTACTAATTTTGTAAATAGTTTGCACACAACTAACAGTAAACTGATCGGCCCTGTTTTTTCGAATCCTTAACATCTCCTTTCTTATGGATTAAGATGACGCCTGCGTTATTACAAGATTCTGGTACCCTTGCCGTCAAAAAACACTTGGTGGCTAGTTTTCTTAACACAAGTTCTCCGCAATCTTTCAGCAGGCCCTTTGTTACTTTGTCCTCACAAGTGGCTTTGCTTGGTGAGAATAAGAAAACTTGAAGATAGGAGGTAAGTCTCATAATTAAGTTAGCAAAATGTATAAATTGAATGTGGTTCAGGCGTGCGCACCTGCGTCGAGCCATGAGGATGATTTTGTAGAACGCTTTTATGAAACATTTTACAGAGGCAGCTATTAATAAAGTTAAGACAGAGTATACTATCCTGATGGGCGATTTTAATGCAAAAGTAGGCAAGAAACAGGCCACGTACCATTCTGGGAGGGCAGGCGTACATGGCATCGTCTCTCGAAATGCCAGAGGGGAGTCATAGAATACCTTCTTCAGAAAACAGGCTAACCGTAAGTGGATGTCGTGAAGTGCTAGCGGTGAAACTGAAAATGAAGTAACCTTCTTTCTATGTGCACACCCAGACATTCTACAAGATGTAGAAGTAGTTGGCAAGATTCGATGCAGTAACCATAAAATCGTAAGAACTCGTGTTTGCTTTGATTAAAACAAAGCAAACGTATAAATGGCTACGCAAAAAGCCAATTATTGAGCTAATGGTGAGAGGGTGTGTACAGGAATTCGGAGTTCCGTTTCGAAATAGATTCGAGGCTCTAAAAGAGATAACCTACATTAGCATTGACAAAACGAATATTATACTTACTACTATTATCAAAGCATGTGCAGTAGACGTCAAAGGTATAGTCGCTAAGCAAGACACTGGCAAACTATTTCAGGAGATGAATTATATCTCATTAAGAGATGACAAACCATGAAAGCTTCAAATACAACGGACAACATAGAGTTAGTTAGACGAAATTGAAAAAGAAAAGCTACTACACGCAAGCACGCCAAATCCCCTATGTTTCCCCTCTCTGCTTGCTCATTCATCTCCTCACGCACTGATGTTTGCCGAGGGAAGGTGTTACGAAACAACGCAGACTGCGAGTGCTTGAGAAAGACAAGCAATATAACGGGGCGGGGAAGTACACGCTGTTTTTTTTCCTTCTGTTCTGCGAGCCCGCAAACACACATGTGAACACAGTGGAAAAAGATCCTCGAGAGGCACACATTGTCGGCTGTGCGTCTGTGGCGAAGTTTTTGCACGGCCTATCAAGTGTGTGTTTGTAGCAAAAAAATGGTCAACAAGGTGTGATCATTTACTTCATGTATCCGCACCGCGTGATTGACAAGAAATCATTTGGGTGCCCTTTGATTGAATTCTTCATACAGAAAGCAAAAAAAATATCAACAAAGAAGGGTGTAAGGCATAGAGACACGATTTCTCCAGTGCTATTTCCCGCGAGTTTACAGTAGGTTTTCAATAACCAAGATTTCGAAGAGTTAGAGATAAGAGGTCATTCACAGTATCATAGTAATCTGCGATTAGCTGATGACATTGCTTTGATGAGGAACTCAGAGAACGAATTACAACCAAGAAATACTGAACTGGGCACACAAAGCAGAACAGTAGGTCTGAAAATTGATGCGCACAAAACTAAAGTAATTTGCAACAGTCAAGGCAGAAAACAGCACTCTGTCACGGGTGGAGAGACGCTAGAACTTGTGAAGAAATATGTACATTTAAGACAGGTATTAACCAAGGAGCTACACCATGTGGGTGAAATACCTTGAGGAATAAGGATGGGGTGGTTCGAATTCGGCAAGTATTCTCAAACTATGAAGGGTAATCTGCCACTAACCCTGAACAGGAACGTATATAACAGCCACGTCTTACCTGTACTTACCTAGGGAGAGTAAATCTGGAGGCTTACAAAAAGGGTTCAGCTTAAATTGAGCACGACGCAGCGAGTGGTGTAAGGGAAAATGATAGGTGTAACCTTAAGAAACAAGAAGAGATAGGAGTGGATCAGAGAACAAACCGGGGTTAAGGATATGATAGTCGAAATGAAGAAGAAGAAATAGAGATGGGCTGGGCACGTAGACAAGATAAACGCTGGTCATTAAGGGTAACTGACTGGATACCCCGATACCGCACGAAGAGGAGACAGAAAATTGGGCCGATGAGATTATAATGTTTGCCGGCATAACGTGGCAGCAGAGAGCACAAGACGGGGTTGATTGGCGGGTCATGGGTGAAGCCTCTTCCCTGCAGTGGACGTAGTCAGGCTGATGATGATGATTATTGAATTTTGAGCTCATGGTGCGACACAAACAAGCCTTTCACCTTGTGTATTATCACAATTCATGTTCAGTCTACGGTCGCTTGATGTGGCGCTGTAAACTATCATTTAGATGTAAGAGCGTGTGATGCTCGGGGCAGTGTGCGTTCTGCGGCGTCTGCATCCATACTGCGCATGTGCAACTACCCCTCATTCTCAAATTCTACACAGATGTGGACTCTCTCCCCTCTCCCCCTTTCCACCAAAGGTATAGCGCAACAAATTATTGCATACAACTGTATCTTTCTCTCTAAGGACGCCTCTCATTTCAGAAGTGAAGAGTAAACGAAAACGCCGGAGCGGCCGGAAAACCACGACCGCATGCGACGAAGATGTTCACATTCGTTCTGCTCCGTCCCGCCACCGCCGCCATCGCTACCTTGAGAATGAATTCGATTTTACCTGCTTTCTGAGCTCTAAATTTCGTACCTAATTCTAGTTATTGACACCAAGTAGTGAAAATGAACAACTCGCATACTTTCAAACGTTCTTTTATGATGTAAGCGAACGCACCGACAGCAGCGGCGGTGGATTCAGTTGGCCGTACACAAACGTGAGACACCTTAAGGCATGCCGGCTCGCTGCTGCTTTACCGTTTAATGCCAGAGTTCTCGGCTATCTTAATGCAAACCCGGCTTCCGATTAACAAGTCCTTTTTGAGGCAGTCAAACTTCGCCATGCTGCATGAGTAATTTGCGATTTGAGCTGAAGCAGGCCACCACCGACGGCTTTGCCGCCATGGTCAATCGGTGGCCGGCTCGTTAGACTACGTGGTTTAAGGCTAGTGAAGCCATAGAGTTTTTGAAAAACTTACCTTGAGGGAAATATGGTGCTAGTGATCTGCTGGATGCAGGGGAATGACGGGGATATGTGAGCTTCGAACTTTACTCTGATTACCTCGAAGACACGTTTTGCTTCGCGTTGAAATGATTGATTTTTTACTAAAAGAGCACGTAATAAGCTATTTATTTTCGTCATTGCGCAGAAACGTGTTTTATTTAACACTGCAACCCTCTACGTTGATGTACAATTTTACGAAGCGTAAAAAGTAATCAACGGCCGCTAAACTTGGCAGGCAGACGACAAAGTGAACATTCCGTCCGCCACTTTTATGTCATCTGTTTCTTTCTTTCGCCATTTGGTTGTGGCGTTAAGGTAAGCGGAGATTTATTTTATAATAGGCATGACTAAGATCTGCTTATACACGTTTTACTTTAGAGAAACTTTATTTACGCAGTCATATTCGCTTTTGAGCCACCACGCCACGGTGGTCTAGTGGCTAAGGTACTCGGCTGCTGACCCGCTAATCGCGGGATCAAATGCCGGCTGTGGCGGCTGCATTTCCGATTGAGGCGGAATTGTTGTAGGCCCGTGTACTCAGATTTGGGTGCAGGTTAACAAACCCCAGTTGGTCAAAATTTCCGGAGCCCTCCACTACGGCGTCTCTCATAATCATATGGTGGTTTTGGGACGTTAAACCCAACAAATCAATCAATCAATCGCTTTTGAGCCGAAGCCTCACTCACCACCAGCGAACACAAGCGTCGCATACTCAGATATTGTCATTCGCAGCGCTCTAATAATGTCATTATTCTTTCAAGACTCTGAGACCCGAGGCCCCTTAAGAAATTCGCGTAGACGGTGGCGCCACACTTCCCTCTTGGTATGATTGTAATACCCCTGTCACACGGCCACCACCAAACTCCGTTGAACACCGTCAACGTAATACCCTTGTCACACGGGCACCCGTGAAGACCGTTTAACTCCCTCGTCTTTACGACAACGAAGATGTGGTTGGTGTCACACGGCCACCCTTACGCAAACGGAGGTGAACGGAGCATTTCGCAAAGGACGTTCAACGATCTCCCTTCGCAGCGGAACGAGATACTCTCGTCCTAAGCAGTCTAGAGTTCAGAGAAAAATTTCGAGCACTAAGTGGGCACAGTGAAAGAATAATACATTTTAGCAATATTAAACGTTCTTTCGTTGTAGTGCTCATTCACAACGCGTGTTTGTTTACAATATTTACGCCCGCCAGAGTTCACTTACTCTCAACACCGATGCCCTACACACCGTGCCTCGCGAGTCCGGCCGGCCGGCGCCAGCCGATCAACGCCATTACCAGCGCAATATCGCACCACTTCCTCACGTCGTCCGCTGTGTCACTCATGGCTGAAGAACACAAAATGTGCGCTCACGAGGCAAGGCAGCATAAGAACTTTCGTACCGGGCATGTACACAGGCAACAAAACAACTAAAGTGCAATGCGGCCAGCGTCACTAGCAGCATCGCTACATTTAGCAAAAGCGTTTTTATTTGATATTATTTTTAATGGTTTGTTAGTCGCATACCTACTTATTAGAGTTTTTTTTTGTAAAAACCGCATAACGAGGATTCGCAAGAAATAATAGGGATGAAATTGGAATATTTTTCCGAAAATAAAACAGCGCCAGCTGAGCCCCCAACTGTTACAACCTTGTCATTGCCATGTGACACTGCCACAACTCCTTCTCCGTCGAACCCCCTAGGGCAGATTTATACCCCTGTCACACGGCCACCATTCAACTCCGTTGAACACCGTCAAGGTAAATCTCCCCTAGTGGATTCGACGGAGGAGGAGTTGTGGCAATGACACACGGCAATGACAAGGTTGTAACAGTTGCCACGAGGGGGCTCAGCTGGCGCTGTTTGATTTTCGGAAAACTATTCTAATTTGATCCCTATTGATTTTTTGTGAATCTTCGTTATGCCGTTTTTACAAAAAAGCACTATAAAGTAGCTATGCAACTCACAAACCATTAAAATAATTTCAAATAAAAACGCATTTGATAATTGTAGCAATGCTGCTAGTGACGCTGGCCACATTGTGCTTTTAGTTGTTTTGTGGCCTGTGTACATGCCCAGTACAGAAGTTATTAGGCTTCCTTGCCTCGTGAGCGCACATTTTGTGTTCTTCAGCAATGGGTGACACAGCGGACGACGTGAGGAAGTGGTACGATATTGTGCTCGTAATGACGTTGATCGGCTGGCGCCGGCTGGCCCAACTCGCGAGGCACGGTGTTTAGGGCATCGATGTTGAGAGTAAGTGAACTATGGCGGGCGTAAATATATGTTAACAAACACGCGTTGTGAATGAGTACTACAATAAAAAAAACGTTTAATATTGCTAAAGTGTATTATTCTTTCACTGCGGCCACTTAGTGCTCGAAAATTTTCTCTGACCTCTAGGCTGCTGGGGGCGAGAGTACCTCGTTTCGCTACGAAGGGAGATCGTTGAGCGTCCTTTGCGAAATGCTCCGTTTACCTTCGTTTGCTTAAAGGTGGCTGTGTGACACGGACCACATCTTCGTTGTCGCAAGGACGAGAGAGCTAAACGGTGTTCGTGGGTGCCCGTGTGACAGGAGTTGGATATCAGAAACTATACGAGTGCAACCAAAGCCGTGAAGCGGAAAGCGGATCCGGTTTCTCGTAGCAAAAAAAAAAATTCGGTCACGGACTAATTTTTCTGTTGTGGCCGCGCGGCGTAGTTTTCCGGCCTCTGAGGCGGCGAAGCAAGGGAATTTCTGGTGAGTTTCGCGGCTATGCATTCATTCGAGGTCAAGTGTGAACGAGCCCGCAGGCCCTAATGACGCATTCACACTTGGGAAGTGAAGAGAAACCAAAAATATCTTTCCGACAAATTAGAAATTGTCCAACGCAAGGCCCTTCGCTTTATTTATTCTAAGTATTCGAGGCATGACAGTGTCACTGTGCTGCGCAGGCGGGCATGCTTGCCGACCCTTGAGGCCCGTCGCCGTGTCTCTTCCTTAAAGTTTATTTTTCTTTTGTATCACAACGGTTTAAACATAGATAAAGACAACTATATAAAGCCGCCTAACCATCACTCCCGTCGTACCAACCACAATAAGTGCATTAGACCATTTATGTCACGCTGTGACACTTTTAAATATTCATTCTTCCCGTCAGCAGTGGAAGAGTGGAACAAATTGCCACGTGAATGCGTTAATCATTCCTTTGTAGATTCATTTGTTCGGAATCTAGAAAGCCTGTTTTATGAAGACTAAAAGCATTTTTTTTATGTTTGTGAGCGCTTCCTCTGTAGATTCATTTGTTCGGAATGTAGAAAGCCTGTTTTATGAAGACTAAAAGCAACTTTTGTTTTTTTAATGTTTTTTAGCGCTTCCGAACACATTGATCACAGTAGCCCCTGCTGATACCTCGTTGTTTTGTGACCTGTCCATGATTTTGTACAATTGCTTTCATCGTACAAGTTTTATTTCCATCATCATCTTGTGATTCTGTTTCTTCCGCTATGTGCGATATTGCCTGGTTTGTACGCGACTGTGTATATTTGCTCGCCCACCCTGTATGAGCCTGAGAAAGGCTTACAGTATTAAATAAATAAATAAATAAACGAAAACGCCTGAGCGGCCGGAAAACCACGGCCGCGCGCGTCGAAGATGTTCACATTCGTTCTGCCCCATCCCACTGCCGCTGCCGTCGATACCTTGACAATTATTTCGATTTTGCCTGCTTTGAGAACTAAAGTTCTTACCGAGTTTTAGTTATGCACGCAAAGTAGTGAAAAGAAACATCTCGCACCTTTTAAAACGTTAAAAAAGAGCCCAATCGTATCACTGATACTATCGGGCCTTTTCTTTTTGATAAAAAAAGCTTCCAAGAGCTCTCAAGCTGTTTGTTTGTAACTCCTACCAAGAATAACCGTTTGCTCAAACAATGGCACACATCCGCATGCTTTACAATGCGCTGGAAGATGCACGTGATCAGTTTTGCCTAAACTATCGGCATGCTCCCTCAGTCTGTCATCGATACGGCGTTCCGGTCATTTTTTTAGCTCCCAACAAGTTGGTTCAACTGTGCCCGCGTATCATGTGATGAGCAAAGGGGCAGCCAGAAGCAGCACACAAAACTTTTCAGGCGCTGCGCTGAAGGGGTGGTATACGGGACAACTCTTAGCTGCAGCAAGTTTTCTATCGGTCCGACGGGATGTTGTATCAATGACATACTGAGTGAGCATGCCAATGGTTTAGGCAAAAGGGATCTTGCGCATCTTCCAGCGTATTGTAAAGCCTGCGGATGTGTGCCATTGTTTGAGCAAACGGTGATTCTTGGTAGGAGTAACAAACAAACAGCTAGAGAACATTTGGAAGCTTTTTTTAAACCGAAAACAAAGGGCCCAATTGTACCAGTAATACATCTATTATGTTGTATTCCACAGAAATTCAGATTTAGATAACTTATTGCCTTGAACATGACGCTGTACGACGTTTGTTGACTGTTCACGCTTGCGCGGAATTGTCTTATTTTCCTGCGGGGTTCTTAGATTGGCAATAAACAGTTGGTAGTGTGCGCTGTCCTTTCTTCTCTTCTGCTCCTCCTGTTTCACGATATGTTTTTTGCGCCAGAGTCATCTTCACCGAGTATGCACCAACTTGCCCCGAAACAAGTCCTTTTGGAACACGGGTGTGGCAAGCTGAAATGGAACGCTGCCGATTACCGACCACGAAGCCATCGTCTTCAAGATAGTGCGAGCTCCTATAGCCGCAAAGACATCGTACAAACGTCTCCTCTATTCTCAATACACTCTCTCAATCTCACTTTTATTTTTCTGTGTTGCCAAGTGAAACGAATGGAAACTCAATGCAACCCTCCCCCCGCGATGATTTCGCATCCCACCATGGTGGCCCGTAAGAGATGATGTGTAATTTTTCATGCTATTTTGCCAACCCACTTTTTCATCGATTATTATGATAGTTCTAGGGGTTTTATACGGCATCGGTGGCATAATAGGAAAAGAAAGCATGACCTCTTGATGTGAATTGAATTGAAAAAATAAAGCAAGCAAATGCCTTGACTTAAGAAAAAAAACATACATATAATGACGTTTTGGAGCCGCTACGGGTCCATTGTTCACAACGAAGAGCATGCAAGAGGGCGTCATTATAGACCGGCCGCGGTCGTCTAGTGGCCAAGGAGCTCAACTGCTGACCCGTAGGTCGTGGGATCGAATCTCGACTGCGGTGGCTGCATTTCCGATGGAGGCAAAAATGTTGGAGGCTCGTATGCTCAGATTTGGGTGCACGTTAAAGAAACCCAGGTAGTCGAAATTTTCAGAGCCCTCCACTACGGCGTCTCTCATATAATCATATGGCGGTTTTGGGACGTCAAACCCCCATATCAATGAATCAGGACGTCATTATACACAACGTGAATGCATATTTCGGTAGATTACCCCGCGTCCCGCTATTCGCGTTTTTACACTTCTCAGTGCATGTGTAGCCGTAAGATGGTGCATCACCTTGCATGAGAACGTTTGTGTAAGAGTGCGTGCGTGTCACATAACTTCGAATTGATAGCGCATAAGACATGTGCATGGATACGAAAGCCGAAGATGTAGACAGCTATTACGCAGGTTTTAGTGGTGTGTATGTTTTCCTTGAAGAAGTTCCTGAAGGCAGGAAAGGGGAAGGCATTTTTACAAAGATGAAAAATATAAGACAAACTGGAAAGATGAAAAGGAATAAGTAACCGGAATGGAACACAGTGACTTTATGAGCACGTTAAAACTACCGACTGCGACCGGTGATGCCCAAACTATAAAGTTTCGCGAACCACTCAAGCGAAAGGTCTCTGTCACTGGTTGTCTCAAAGCTTGCGTGGATTGCAGCGGTGGTCTCGTTGGCGTGCGGTTGCGCTGGCGGCGAGGATACTTACGAAGCGGATGAGGCGGAGAGTCGGCTCAGAGTTCGTAGAAAGGAGTGCCCTTGGGCGCAGGATGCCGCTGTTCTCTCACCAAATTCCACATACAGGGTTCTCACAGGGCTCATACGGAAGGTAGCTGTAGAAAGGCGAATACCCGAAGTGATGAACGGGATCCGCATTCTTAGGATGCTTGGTGAGGCAGACCAATATGTTATGGCTCTGCAGTCTAGGCTCATGCGTACAAGGCTCTTGTACAAATTCAGGAGCGATGCTTGGTCGCCACCCCTCGAAGTGCGTGCAACATCCTAAATAAGTTCAATTTTGTCAAGTACGGCTTTCTTCAGATGTTTTATATGTGGCACAACGGTCGAGTTCAAACTTGAACGCAGGAATTTATGTTGTGTGACCAGGCACATCAATACAGGTATCAGGGCGTGAGCTGAAAAAGAAGGATGCAGGTGCTGTTCTGTGCATGCAGGCTGAACCCGTTCTCGTCTACTCGTTTCGAGCCAAGCTGTTGCTGCAGCGGACACATGGTGAGATTGCAGGACTTAAAACCTAGCTGCATATCATCCACATACGTGCAATAGAGCATGCCACGCGTGATGTTGGAAACAAGCAAAATAAACCAATTTTCAGCTGAAAAGAGTGCAGCTACATGCACCGTGTCATGTGGTACTCCAGTTTTTTGGGGCAAATGATGCCATTTATCATTCTCGGACACGAATTGTGTGGTTTGATAGATAGCTATTTATAATATAAAACATTTTCAGTTTGAGAAGTTTCTCAGTATTGCCAACCGGCATGTTGTGTCACTGGGGTTTTTCATGTCAAGAAATACCGAGGAAAAGATCTGCTTATGGAGGATTTAGTAGAGAATCCCTGCCTTCACACGTATTAAAATGTCAGTTGCAGATCCCCATCTCGAAATTCACACAGGTAAGAATCGAAAAGGTTGTTCGAGTCCAGAAAATGTAGCAGCTGCTTCTTTGTCACCTTTGCAGATAATTCGTTGGAAGTTCACTGCAAAACTACAAATAGGGGCATGCCAAATTTAAGGATTCGAGTGACAACGAACTATTTTCAAGCAGAAGACATCTTGCCGGGAGTCCATATGATGTTGTGAAGGCTAGGGGCAGTTTCATAGGTGTATTAGCATATCGTACATTACACAGTCAGAGCCAAGCGCGAAATGTTTGGAGAAATCCAGCGACATCTGTAGCTCTGCGAGGCAGAATAGTCTGTTATATGGTTTATATGTTGTAGATTTACGTTCAAGTTTCTGGCACTCGAGTTTACTGTTTGTACCTTTTAAACTTCATCAAAAAGTGTTTCGTGCTGGCAACATATTTAAAGTGTATACCACGCCTGTTGGCTTGGACTTCCACAGTGCCACGTTGTAAGTTTATTTATGTTTTTATTCGTTTATTTATTCATCTATTTATTTATTTATTCATTGTTTTCACAGGGATTTACAGCATTGAAGGTGGAAGGAAAAAACAGACAATGAATAGACGACAACACTTCAGTCAAAACATCTAACATAGAATCAATACCAGAAATGAGGAAAATAAAAAAAGATACAAGACAACATATTTAACAGAAAAGCGCATACATACTCAAGAAACTATATTAATAAAAAGTGAAGCTGCTACATCACGTACGCATGAAATAAAATGAAAAAAAAAGGTTTAGTAAATTTTCGCATGTGTTAAGATCTGGGTCAATTCGGGATATTGATGATTGATGCATACAGGTGATCCCAGTCGTGGCGCGTGTTCGGAAGAAATGAATCGGACTTGGTACAAGGGATGTGTACTTTGTTAGGATCTCAACAAAATGATACGTAAACTGAAGGCTGTTTAAAGGCGACTTTAAGGCGTGATTGTAATAAAATATACTTTGTGAAAGAGACAGAGGCGTGCTTGCTTTCTGCGCGTGACAAGGGACGTAGGGTGGCCTTCATGGCAGATACATGGAATGTTCGATGATAATTTGATAGCACGTAACTTCCCGAGTACTATTGAACGGCTTCTAGCTTGCTAATTAATGGTATTTCGCCGAGGTCCTCTCACATAGATTAGGCATATGTTAATACGCACGAATATAAGTAATAATTGTTTTTTAATGACTATGGTGTAACAGGGAAGTCATACGCCCAGTGTATCCTAGCGTGCAGTTAGACTTACATATCACATAGCGTGAATGGATCAGAACAGAGCGTTAGTGAAATTGACGCCAAGATACTTAGAGGACCTGACGTGTAATAATATCTGGCTTTTGCATCCTAAAAAACTACGATATCTTCAACTAAAAACGACAACATCTTTCATATGATTATGAAAGATGTTGTGGTGGAGGGCTCCGGAAATTTCAGCCATCTGGTATTCCTGAACGTGTGCTGACATCACAGAGCACACGGGCTTCCACCATTTCGCTTCCTTTAAAATGTGATCACTGGCATTGAACCCACAACCTTCGGGTCAGCAGCCGAGCACCTTAGCCCTGCTCCACCGCGGCGGACAAGACTTGACGTATTCGAGAGGGATTTAATACAAGAAGCATCAGTAGTTGTGTGCGGCTAGAGGAACTTTCATTGGTTTACATTCAGAAGTCTAAATTTGCATTGTCCAGACGTTGCACTATCATAAACGACAGCCCTCAGGTTGAAAGATGACGAAGACAACGAGTGCTCGAAGTACCATGGGTGCGTGCTCGAAACGTTGCAGAGTGCTTGAGACACGTGACGAGCCGAAAAGATAAAAGAAGCCGAGCGAGCTGTCATTGATGGAGTGGGTATAATGAAGCAGAAGGTCGCACTGGCAGCTTCGCACTGTAGGCGGAAAGCAGTGATCATTCGCTTCCACGGGCTAAGACGTTGAAATTTCATGGCGCGTGACCGATAGACTTTCCTAATGATACATGAAACTAAGAAGGTAATATCTATGGGAGCAGCAATGCATGGCGCTTCAGCGAGCACGAGAATTATGGGTAGTACATAACAAAGAAAGAAGTAACAGCGCTGGACGGAGACGAGAAAACAAAGACACGGCGCTGACTAACACCCAAGTTTTATTTTGTTTACACGTCAATATATACAGCAAAAGACAATCAATGAAAGTATCACGAAACAGCTTATTATTAGCGCGCCGAGTCATAATTTTCAGAGATACGTCAATTTAATTTTACGAAGAAATATTGAAGCCACGATTCCGCAGCGTTCTCCGCTTTCCTAGATGCACAAAGCCCCAAAAGTTTCTCGTTGGCGTTGTTCGGCATAAGTGTCTAGAATCTCGCAAGCTTTCAAGATTGGTTCACAATCATATTTTTGCAATGGTCTGCCAGGTGGCTGCTCACAGACCTTTATGAGGAGTAAGCATGCTCTCTTAACCTGTCACTTATGCATCGGCCTGTTTGGCCAATGTAACATCTTTCCCAAGTGACCATAATCAAATAAACAACGTTCCCTTGACATTTAACAAAAATAACACTTCCTTCTTTTTTTACAACGGTTTCCTGCCAAATTATGATTATAGTCTTCTTGTAGAGAATAGATAGCTTATCACGTGCGCTGTAAATGACTTTGACAGCAGATTTATCTGGCACTTTCATTACACTTTGTGACACTTTGTGAACATACGGGATTACCAGGATGCTTTTCCGAGAGTTTTCTTCTTTATTTTAATTTTTGGCAATTTTAATGCTGCCATAAATTGCTTAGCAACATTACTAAACAAGTTCGAAGGAAAACCTGCTTTCCGTAGTGTCTTAAGTTGGTTTTCAAAACTTTCATGTATTTTGTGGTGGCAAGATTGTGACAGCACGGCCGACAAACAAGATTTTGTGAGGCCACGTTTTACTAACTCGAAATTAAAAGACGGGTACGAAAGTACACGTTTAAACAAACGGGTTTCGGACTGCCAGCACACGTGGTCATTACTAAAATATATTTGCATGTCCAGGAGTTTCAAACTTTCACCAGTCAAGTTTAGCTCCTTCAACTCAAAACGACATTTGTCATAAATGCTAACAACGCAACGTCGATCGTCTCCTTTCTTATGTTTACAGAAGGCCGAATAGTTGTTCACGTATCAGAACACCTTAACGGTGCTCTTCGTATAGATACTATACTACGAAGCTTCGGTCATATCGCGCAAGTACAAGGTTGCTCAGGATTGGTGCCAGACAAGAGCCTATGCGAAAACCTTCACGTTTTATGAAGAATCTTTCGAGATGACAAATGAAAGTAGGTTGAAGATAAAGGCGATAAAAAGTTCAAAAAACTTTGCGGTGTGGGTGCCACATGCATTTTGGAACTTGGTGCAACCGTAACGTTCTATGCACTCGGTGCACCTCAGGAATTCTAGACATAACATGTCGCGCCTTCTCTCGGCGGCAGCCGGATCACCTCAGCGTAACTGAATGGGAAGCGCACGAAAAAAAAATTCTCATCTCACGAACCAGACATGATATGAAAAACGACTCCTGGTTTATAATACTACGCAACCACCATAATATGTGACGCCTAATTTCAATGTCGTGCGACTAAGAGCCTTCCTTCCCAGACACTCTGAATATTTTTCCACACAGCCTATGGGAGCGGACACAATTTTGACACACTTTGGCCTGTTTAAACATCGATTGCAAAGCTTACAAAATAGATTTCAAAAACGACTCCCGGTTTTAGATTGGCCGATAAACGATCTTTTGATTAATATAATGCGTTATTTTGTAGCTTAAGCCATGTAGCTTCCTGGATCGTTTTTTGTAAACCTTAAAAACCCTTTTCATAAATATAAAGCTGGCTTTCTTGCAATCGATTTTGATATAACGGAGAAGCCAGTTAACAGTTAGTAAATAGCGTGTTGCGCTGTTTGGTTACAGCAGAGTCCTTCAATGCTTTACTGGTCACGAAACTTCGGCGCTAGTTTCATATAGGGTCCGCGGGCGCCACAACTGGCGCCACCGTCGCACTGAGGGGATCCAGCCGCCGCGCGTGCGGCATATTTGCCAGCTTTTGGCATGAAAACGCTCGCTGCTTCTGGTCTCTGCGCGCTGGGTTTCTTTTTTTCTTTTCGTAGTTGTTAGCGATGAATCGCCCAAATATTGTGTATACCACCTGCCTCCAATGGGGTTTTATTTTTTCGAATAAATCGCCGCAGACCTCGGCCACGAACGGCAACTGCTTTCGCGTCTTTGGGCGCAAGCGCTGCGCCATGTTTACCGATTTTTAAATATCTTTTGTTTGTTTCCTTCAAGAAAACTTTGTAACCACAATACATACGGTAGCTACGTAGCTGCGGACTGCTGCGGGCCTATCAATAATGCAACGAAAAAAAAACACTGAAAAGAAGCAGGTACGCGTCCTTCAGAGTAGGCTTTTATTGAATCTGTTGAGTGCTCTGGAATGCGCTGAGCACCCAGATACCCCAGTAATATTCACTTTTCGATGAGGTGGTACAGTAACATCTAAAAGCGCTGCATAAAGGGAAAGGATCAAAACACAAAATGATGTATGTTGCACTGTGTGTCTTTCCGAGAACCCGCTTTTCAATCCTTGCAAAAAAGGAAGCGGAAACTTTTATCACATGCTACAAAAATAAATTTCAATATTATGAAGGGAGACAAAAGAGCGTGGTGCAGCGTACAAAAATTTATTGTTTGCGCTTCGATGTGTAGCACACGGACGAAACAGAATATTGCCACGCAACAAAGACAAACGTAAAGTTCTACTGAATGAAGTTTATTAAAGCGAACTCATGCTCTGCAAAAGACTAGAAGGAAACGCAAACGTCAAAGAAGCAGTCCGCAGCGTGGCCTGCACAGAAGACATCGATAAAGTGAGTCACGCGGCATTTGCTATGCATGAATTGCTCTCGGGACGTCATTAATTTTCGATCCATGAAAATAGGGTCGAGAATATTTTCGAGCAAACAAGAAATCAAGTTAGTGACAAGGTGACAACCTTTCCATATCAACAATATTGCCCGACGCGACGTACAAAAAAAAAAGAGCAAACGGGCAATTCAGTTGAAACACCAGGTAAAAAAACCGGAAGCGGCCACGCATGGTTACATAACAAAAAACGAATCCTGAGCGCTAGTTCGTGGAAATATTAAAAGTGAAAGCACAAAGACACCAGAAAGGTTTTTTTGCATGCGAGCCTGACCACAAGGTTATAAAGTTTGCAAACAAGTAAGGAAACACAGCTACTATTTTACTGATGAAACAAAAATCCGCCTATAAGTGAGCTATACAATTATAGGTCCAGGAGGCTCGCAAAGGGCTGCTTTGCTTTTACACTACTCCTTCAGTTTGGCTTTCTCCCTCCACCAGCTGGGCATGTTGCTCGCTTTGTCACACGTGACTGCTTATTTTTTTCGCATGTGAAAAAATGCAGGCGGCACTGAAGAAAAAGTTGTAGAACTTCAGCAGTCGTCCCAACAAAGTGGGTGGGGCAGCCGACTGCAGCTGAAGCTGTACGATTGTCCAGCAAAACCTGCTCAACAATGCCCATGTACACACCAGCACACGCAGTTTGCCTCACCGTAAATTCTTCTACATGCTCTTCAGCAATTTGGAGGAGGTTTAGCAGTTTGGTGGAGGGGACCTGAAGGTAACCTCTCGACTTCACAAGAATGAGGTGACTTGGTGATCGTTGCAAGCCTTTTAAAGACTCCACGCAGTCGGTGCAGCACATCTCAGAAAATTTTTGGGCAACATAGCCATTTTGGCTATGTTGCCCATTTTCGGGCAACTTCTGTTTTACGGGCACATGAGGACGACTCACGACGTCGCTTCGCTGGGGACCTTCTTGTCAGGGTCCGTGACCGCTGCTTCGGCTTCGTCAAATACGCTGGCAAGCCGTCAAACTTCCTTGGAATGGCACAAGGCTTCAGAAGGGGCTTGTCGCGCGGAAGTGACACTTTTTCGCCATTCACCGCAAATTCATCTGCGCGGACGATGTCACTGTCATCGAAATGCTTCTCGCACACTCTCACATACTTAGAGTCGAAGCAAAAGTCACCCGTTTCTTGCCTTGGAATTAAGCGCTTCCGTTTCTCGCGCAGCACGCCGTCGCTGGGTAAACAGAACAAGAAAACTTTTTCTGTTCTGCCCTTGTACCCGGAACGACATCCCGGGACACAACACGTGTTCGGTATCGTCGCTGCACTAACGCGGCATCACAACAGCACGATATGCACGTTTCCCACACAAAGCAAACAACTCGCAGCGTCGTTCGAGCCAGCGCAACGCCGCCCGACCAGCCCGACGAATCCCCTCAGTGAGATGGTGGCGCCACCGCGCGGCAACCCAACGCATCATATGAAGCTCTCCCATTGAGTCACGGAGCAGTTTCGTGACCAGTAAAATTGAAGTACTCTGGTTACAGTTTGACGAGGAAAACGCGTCCATGTGCAACTAGGGCCTCATTTCCACTTCATGAATGGCAGAATGGCAGGTACTGCCGTTAGTTGGACGAATATGCAGTGCAGGTAAGCGAACTTGCGGAGTATAAAATGTGCTTATTTGTTGTTTTCAAGGCCCGCATTTGCATCGGTGTGTTTCAGAACTGCTCGGGGCGCTCACAATATTTTTCAATGCATGTACTTCGTCTTGCATTTAATTTTTCACGCATCACTCGTATAATAAAATCACGAGGTTTGAAGTGCGATTCGTGCACCATATAGAGGACTATGGATTGCTGCAGCGAAAATAGAACGCGTTGTGAGTAATATCATTCGGAATAACCATATCGCGCAAGAGTACCTTAAATGTGAAACATTCATTAATGAACTTAGGTAACTTTGGGCGTATCTGTCTTTCTATCTAGCCGCTTACGACTTAGTGCTTTCCGGACCATATCGTTCATGGGGTTTATATCAAAACTGGTGGGGCATAACACGACTGTATGGCAATCATAAATGACAGGTCATTATAAAATCATGTCTTGTTTCTCATGAACAACATTGTTTATATACCACGCTCTCCGGACCATATCGTTCATGAGGTTTATATCAAAACTGATGGGGCATAACACGACTGTAGGACGATTATAAATGACAGGTCATATTAAAATCATGTCTTGTTTCTCATGAACAACATTGTTTATATGCCATGGTCATAGTGCAATAGTGGCCGTTTCATTAACTTGATATATACTAAAATCGATACGATGAGACAATTGCATATGAGTAGCATAAATGACAGATAGTAATGAGAAAATCGTGACATGCATGTCATGTAGCATGAGATTATACCATACGCATGGTGCGTGTGTGGCCGTTTGGCTAGCTTTACATGTTCTCAGTTTGTAATTCTGTCACGTGATTGTGCAATGAATAATTTAGGAGCTAAGATGACAATCATAAAATCCATGGCATGTACAACATGATTTACGTGCCCTTCTCACGGTGCGCAAACGACCATGTCGCTAGCTTGTACAACGAAATTGTTATTGCGTAATATGACGCTAAGACAAACGAAATACATGTCTACACATGTAATTATGACATGCATGTTACGTATACATAGCCTACTGCTTCCAGGCTGCTTCACATTAGACCAGCTGAGTATGGGTCAAGGGAAAAAAGTGAAATACGTTATACTCGTTACTCAAACAGAAATGGAAAGCGTTACCACCCTGCGTTACTTGCAAAAAAAAAAGGTAGCGCATTATCGTTACAGTTACCAAAAAAGTAATGGACTGTTACCTCGGCCGTTATTCCGTAGTTGTAAGTTTTAAAATGTGTCTTTGCTGCAGGATGTCAAATAACAAATTTTAAATTCGCAAATATATGTCTCACAAAAAACTTCTAACTAAACGCGGAATATACGCGAAATGCTCATTTAATGAAAATTACTTGTACAAATGTACCGAAACTTAGCATTCTTCATCAGCTATCTGAAAGAAAGCATCATAAAACTCAAGAAATTTAGTGTAACTGTTTTTTTTTCTGTTCATAACAGCACATCTACTGGACATCGCTCTTATATTGTGCACCAGGTAACAGTACCGGCACCTGTACAGTACGAAGGCCTGAATTGGCGCCTTCCATTATATACTGGCGGGGTGCTCGTACTACCAAAATATATGCACAAATTTTGTGGAAGTAAAGAAACGCTTTAATGACATACGCACAAAAAAATATCTGCGTAATTTTTTTTAATTTCAACCTGTCTAGTCACCACGAAAGGGTGCGAGCATTCGTGTGAAGGTGTTAAAGCTTCAGCCTGTGCTCAGGGGTCTTATAACCAACAACGCATAAATGCCATCGGAAAGACAAAAAAGAACCTTGTTCTGGAAACAAAGCTGATAAGTCTTATCAAATTTGTATAAACTTCAACATAATAACTATCATGAAATATTGCATATTTAGACATTTCTCAAAAATAATTTTCTGTGCTTTACAAGTTTTCAACAATGTTATTTGTTCTTTGTTGTACATACACTTCATGCGCAAAATGTCTTATTTATAGCGCTAATATTTGAGTTTCACAACGTTCTTATGCGTAATGTAATAAACATCAGTGATTATTATATTCTAAAGCATTTTTTAAATAAAATCCTGTACGCGGAACGCACCACATCAATTTGACGTTTGTGGTGTCAACCACGATCTTTGCATAAGTGGCTGTTAATATGCAAAACGAGCGTGACCCAGTCAGGTTTATCGCTGGCGCTTCATTATTTGTCGCTCTGGGGTCCCTGTTCTCGCCATTGACTACAAGCCGTAAATTAGAGTGAAGAGTCAGTATTTTAATCAAAAGAACTTGCATTGACGTCACTATTACAGCTACGTCACAGATACCAGCTAGTTGAGATGCTGCATGAACTTTTGCTCGACCGCGCGGAGCAAGAAAATGTGGCATCAAATTAGTGCCAAGGCGCTGCGCCCTGCTTCCATGCCGACTTGGATGAAAACATTTGACAGAAGTCTGTCTGGTTCGGTATGAAACAGGGAGATGATATAGACTTCAACCAAAAGTTTTGAATAAACCCGACGTTTCGGAACCGACTTGGTTCCTTCTTCATGGATGACTGGTTGGTGATTCGTAAGAAAAAGGAAGAAGGCACCTAATTTCTGTCTGCCTACAGTCGACACGGCGCAGTGCCGGTGACTGCGTAGGCTACGTAGCAGCAGCGTCTTCAAAGCACTCGAGGGGTGGCTAATGACCTTTCTCCTCTCTCTCTCTCTCGTTTTGTCGTGGAGCACAGTCCGTGTGTGTACACTGAGGGAAGCGTTCCAAGGGAGCGCTTGATGTTATGGGCTATTCCCTGTACGTGCCACGACTCGAGTAACAACCTTCTCCTCCAGTTCGGCTTGCTTTCGAGGATGGCCGTTGCTTCAAAATTTATCTGATGGTCCAGTGTCTCCGCATGCTCGGCGAATGCGCTGCGCTCTTTGTCGAACTTCCACACATTGTTGGCGTGTTGCTTCAGTCGTTCCGGTAGGTTTTCCGTCTCACTGATATACGACGCGGGGCACTCGGCACATGGAATTCAGTAAACGACACCGGGGCTCCCGTCCATTGTTGGCCGCTCTTTCGGGCGGGGGAAAAGGCGGCCCAGCGTACATGAAGGCACGTGCGCGATGCGAACTCCGTCCTTCTTGAAGATCCGCGCCAACATCTCGCTGGTTCCGTGAACGTATGGAACCGGTACGCGTTTTGAGGGGCTCCCAATTACGGTTGATTGGGGTTTCCATATCCTCTGTTGCTCTGCGCGGCGGGTGGTGGCTAGAATGAAGTACGTGCTGGAGAGGCAGAACTCCAGTAGACGACAGAGCTCGTCAACCGCCAAAGGAGTCCTTTCACTCAGGCTTGCGTCCTCCTCAAGCACAAAACGGACAGCGGAGACAGCTAAGGGAACTGGCACGTTGGTTAACAATTAAACGACGTCAATTGAGACCATGCTCTCGTCAACGCCGATGCTCACATCTGACACTAGCTACACGAAGTAGCTGGCGTCACGGACATGAGTTGGTGTCTTCCGGGGTATTGGGGCGAAGATTTGGTGTAGAAAGTTTGAAAGGGCTTGGCATGGGGAGGAAGTGAAGTCTACAATCGGTCGGAGAGGGACGTCAGGGTTGTGAATTTTTGTAGTCCATAAAAACTCGGTGCGGATCCCTTACGGCAGATTAGTCGCAGGTAAAGTGTTTTGAGATCCGGGTAATGCTTGAAAATTTCCGTGAGTAGCTTGTTTAGCTGTGTCTTGGTTTGCTTCGTTGGGTCCTTTACTCGCTGTGTGTATGCGTCCCCTTCTAAGAGAACTGAAACCTTCCGATCGTACTCCCCGTTGTCCAACACCACCGTTGAATTGCCCTTGTCGGCGGGCAACATGACAATGCTTCGGTCCCGTTGGCGTTCCCGAAGTGCCTGGTTCTCCTCCGTGGTCAGATTCTATTTCCTTTGAAACTTTAATTTTGAAAGGATTCTAAATGATTTAAGCCTAATTTATTCCCTGGCGCCCGACCTCACGCTTTTGACGGCTTCCTCAGGCTGCAAAAATTAGGCGCTTTCTTCTTCTCATCACTACTGCCACCATCCCCATCAGTTCTTTGTGTTCCCTTTTGGTACAGCTGGCGCGCAAGGAAGTGAAGAAAGCACAAAAGAATGCGAGAGGTCCCGGCTCCGGGATGGCACGTGGTGCGTGCGCATCCAGAGCAGAAAGCATTGACCCTCCTCTGGTACTGCTTTCTCCTTCCCTTCTTCCCACATTCCTGCTCCTTCTCTCTCCACTGCCAATCCCTTGCGCGTCATTCTTGAGGTGACCTCCTTCAGAGAAAGACAGTAATGATGACGTGCTTTTCTCTTCCTCTTTTCCTTCAGAGACTACTTCGTGAGCGATTCACTGTCGTCCCTTGTCTCACTGACAGCCCCTCCATGCGTTTTCTGCTGGCTAGTTTAAGTAGTGCCAACTCGTTCTTCCCCACTTCCTTTACACCTGTCCTCCTACCAGCGGAAGTGGAGGTGCCGCCATGATGTTTCTGCTGCTTTCCCGATTCTTGGCCCACCTCTCGGCTAGCCCTCTGGAAAGTTCACACCCCTTCATGCGCCCACTCCACCTCATTCATGCTTTCCCACCGCTCGGCCGTTGACCCCGTCATGCAGCCTCGTGCGTTACCTCAAGGTGGCATTTCTTGCGAGCTTAGGAGGAAATTCCAGACAACATGACGATAGTTATAGCGCGAGAACAGAACGACGACACAGAGACAAGAAGGACACGAAGGTCCTGTTCTCGCGCTATAACTATCATCATGTCATACCAACTAGCCCAAGCTGCCACACTTTCAGGCAACACTTGTGGAACAAAGAAAATAATATTTACTTTCTCCTTTGTTTAGAGACAAAGGGGAAGGAAAAAAAAGGAAAAAAGTGGCTTAATAACTTCCTTTCGGAGGCTCCGGAACAAGGCGATGGTGGTGAAACAATGGTTCACGCTACCTAAAAAAGCAGCTGTAGACGCACTGGAGGGGTTTTAGTCCCTTGCACTGACACTCTCAAGTGCGATAAATGGTCATGGTGGCCGCCACCCTCAGGTACCTAGCACAGCGAACCTGTCAGTGACGTCACGTGCAGCTTATGTACTCGCAAGGCGCGCCCGGTGTATATGCGGAGCGTCGTAGCACTTGCTTTGAATGCGAGTCTTTGTTGCTCGAACGGAAAATGTGTAATAAAAATAGCTTGTGGTGTGTCGGCACCTATAACCTTGCATTTTGTGAGCAAAAAATAGCCAACGGTTGTTGGCCACCTAAGATCTGATGTCTTGTCTAAAAAAATTATAAAGATTTTACACATGCCCAGGGTTGACCAGAAGACCAAACAATTTACGCCCAGAAAGCTGCTAGATTCAGTGAGACATGACGCTGCCCGACAGGCAGGCATAAACTTTTTCTGTAATGTTTATATGCATGTATTTAAGGCAGAAAATTAGGAAGCGAAATTACGCAAAAGCGTTAACATCCAAACGCAGAAAAATTTAAATGCCGGAAGATAACTGTACCCAGAAGATAAAACACCGGGAACTATACTTGGACTATGTTGGGAACCACGTGAAATTCGATCGATTCGGAGAAAAATGGACGAAGACACAGTGTAGTGTGCTTCAAGAGGGGAAAAGCTAAACTTATTTGCAGTGGCTGTTATGCTTATGTGTTTGACAAGAAAGTAGGTTTTGCCACGCCGTGCTGTGGTGGTCTAAAAATTCTGGCGCTCAATTGCTAACCTGAAGGTTGCCAGATCCTACCCTCGCTATGGCGGCTGTATTTTCGATGGAGGCGACTGTATTGGAGGTTCGTCTAGTTCAATATAGGTTCACGTCAAGGAACCCCAGGATTATTATTATAACTTTTATATTATTATTATTATTATATTATTATTATTATTATTATTATTATTATTATTATTATTATTTTAAGTAGATTATGAATGCTATTGGAGGTGTGAGACGTGAGCAAAAGGCAGCACCAAAGTGGTTACTGACCTTCCTGTAGAAGGTAATGCCATTATCTCCAATAATGGGATTGATGCTTTTCTGGCTCATCATCTCCTTGAGGAGTGAACAAGCTGGACTCAAAGACAACGTCAAGGAATTGATTAGAGACAATGAACACCACTCACAGAGCAAGAATCATTGTTTTACTATAGCCCCCCCCCCCTTGTTTCGGAAGACGTACGCGAGGCGGTATGCCACCTGCATGGTCGGCTTGGTGTACATAATTTCGCTTAGTTGCGGTACAGTTTTTGTTGACCAAAGAGACCAGTGCATAAACGACCGAATTATGGAGCATGAACTTTCTGTTGAATATTACTTTTTCGGCACATTTGCATGCGCACTGTGGTTCTTTCAAGTGTGAGCGAGGGTTTTCCAGTCACCTGTTCTTGGAAAGAGTAATGGTGCCTTGGTGGGTCAAATCACGAAAGCCCACTATATAAAAAAAAGAAAGATATGCGTGTTAGTGATATCTGGTGCTCTGCAACGTGGGGAATTCATTTTTAGGACTTTTTTCTTTAGCGGCTTTTTCATTATTTGTTTTTTTGTAAATATGATCACGTTTCTTGAGGAGCATGTGAGGTGATGAGCGCAGGCATTGTTGCTATGGTTATATGTGCCCCTGGTGTTCTGAGAATTAAGGTTGTTGTGAGTTACGCCATTGCTGTTCTGTCCTTATTTGTTTTTCCTTTATGATACATATCTTTTTTTATTTGCATTACAGTAACCCTGCATCAACTAGCCAAACAGTTTTATTAAGCCAAGAGTAACGTGAAAATTATTTCACAGCTTTCCCTATAGGCAACCAGTACAATATTGACGTTTCAAATTTTAAAACATGTTTCTATGAAATGCAATATAGTTTGCATGCACGCGCCGTCATAGTCATTGCTTCCCAACATACTCGTTCACCAACATGGCACCTTTGACGTAAAAGTAGCATAGTCACAGCGCGTTCAACCTGCGTCGATATGATAATGACGCAGCGAGAATTTTGTTGGCCTCTGTCTGTCAATAACAAGAAAACTTTGGCAGCAATGAAATAAACGTGAATGCACGAAAAAAGACCTGACATAGGCAAGCGCTGTCCTTCGTGTTTACTCTCGCGCTGTATAAATTTGTTGATGAGGAAATGCCAGCTCGCCCAAACACTCCTTTTTAATGGGTACGTCAATGGGAGAAATTTAGAGACACAATGATAGCATTAACATGTGACGTCACAAACATTGTGTCTGTCATGTGGTGCCCAACATTGCACTTCAAGTGACGCACGTTTATGCAAGGAATCAGTCATCTTTTCCACTACATATAGAGTTATGCATATTTTTCTTTTTTGAGGGCTTGAACCACATGCAAAGAGAACACGGCAGTTGGAAAAAAGATGCAAAGCGTATAAACTTTGTACAAAGCTGACTGAACCTTTATTCTAGCAAAATACTTAATGTTCGACAATAGCTACGTTATGGGGGCATTTTGTCGTTTCGGCATTTAAATGTTTCGCAATTTGCTTTTTCAGCCTTTCAAATTTCAGTTCTTTCGCAATTGTACTTTTTATATTTTTTCGTGTTTTAAGTTTTAGCCTTCCAATAGTTCGTCATTTTGAATTTCCCTGTTTTGTAGGGCTATAAAAAGCCGAAAATTGAGAGGCCAAAATAAAAAAGGACGATTGTGGGAACAGCCTACATTATATTGCCTAAAATCTTCATGCTGAAAACTAGAAATGGCGAGAAAACATAACGCTGGAGACTACGTGAAAGTTCTTTCATTGACTCAAAGTTTTATTATTTCGCAGGAAAATGAACGAAAACACGGTGTGGTATAAAACGCCAAATATTGAGAGGCCGAATTAAGGAAAGTCCGATTGTAGGAACATCCTAAATTTTAATGCCTAAAATCTTCATGCTGAAAAATAGAAATGCCGAAAAGACACAACGCAGCAGACCACGGGAAAGTTCTTTCATTGACTCAAAAATTTGTTTGTTGTGAGAAAAATGGCCGAAAACATGGTGTGGTATGCTCCTAGAAAGGAAAAGGTATATCTTCGAGGACGCTAATTGAGCTCCACTTCCGAAGGTAGAACGCGGTAGCGTAATCATGCTCTATGCACATCGCCTTCTCAACTGCTAAGTGCATGTCTCAACCATGCCGTGAGAAAATGAACGACCTTGTTTGTAACATTGGCGTTTCAAATTTTCCTAGAATGTACGCTGCAAGTACAGTCAAGTGCAGACCATTATTCTTCATTTGGGGAAATAGTGACGAAGTCACTACGCGTTTGGAAGGCAACACACGAACCTATGCAGATGATTCATTGGCATCATCTTTGCTGATGCATTAGCAGCAGATGATAAATAAGCAGGTCTAAGAACTTTATAACGCACGGCCCTTCAAAGCACCCCCTCGTTGCACAATTTAAGTTTGACACCTGGTGCGAAGTCTATGCTTCTGCCAGGCGATATTGCAGGCGTTAAGGAAGCTCCCTCCACTCCATCTGGGAATAGGCTGAAATGTCGGTGCTCTGAGACCTCAAACTGTATATTTCGTTGGAAGCAATTTGTGCAGACGGGACTTTCTTGCTTATTTGCTTGAGCCTTTACAATTGGCACATATGCATCACAAGATGGATTAGCCATTAACCCGGTGGTGGATATCAAGAGGAAAAATTAACAAGAACAGGTGCAACTCTATTGTGCTTGGTGCGTCAATGTCTTCTCCTGGTCGAATTCTTGTAGTCCACACTAGCACGCTACACATTTATTTACTGTTTTATTTTTTCGAAAGCAGTTTGAAGAAGTAGCGTGGCTCTGTGGTAGTATATCTGTTTGCCACACAGGAAGCCTGGGTCCGGTTGTTTGTGCGTTGGCTGTAACGGAAGTTTGTTGTTGTCTATTCTATCTTTTTCTCAATTTTTCGGCCTGGGGCAAAACGCTGCTTCACTCGCAACTGACTACATTGACATCACAATTTCCGTGAACCGAGTACATTGATGCCATTGCGTTAGACTTGTTCGGCAGCTACTCTGGCCAGCCGGCCAAAGCCAAGAACCTAAAAACGGGACAAACAAAAATTAAACTCGGTTTTTATATATCACTTACACGCATGTAGCCTTATAAGAGGGGCCACCATGATATGTCCTCACTGCGTCTGCGCACCATTGTACTTATACTTATTGCTACATTTGCAATAAATCAGTTGTAAGTAGTACCTGTCTGTTCTCCGTCTCTCACATGTGTACGTCTTTTGTAGCGCTAACAATTCCATGTAATTAAGAGCTTGCTGGCAGATGCCGTTTTCGTGTGTCAGATGGCCGAGAGAGGAGGTGGTGGTTGGTGCATAGGTAAAAAGGAGAAATCTGGGAACTTAATTAGGGGCTTGTACATGCGTTATCTGCACAGCCGCACCGTATGTATACCTTGTGCCACACCTGCCACACGCAAGAGAAAAGTGAAACAGAGTATCGGCATCACTTTTTCGCCCTCCACTTTCGTGCGAAAGGTGTCCCAGCACGTGGATTGTAGCTGTGGTAAAGGTGCGTGCACAGGCCCTAAGCGTCTACGTACTAGTGTTTACTAATAAACAAGCTTGCTTTACTGATTCTTTTACGGAGATGAATAAAAAATAAGCAGAACTAATTTTAAATAAGCAGACTAATTGCACCGCTTTGAAGTCTGGATGCCTCTCACAAGACGTAACAAGGGGCCAGCCTAACTGATCAAAACGTGATTATAGCGAGAATTATTCTTTGGAAAGTAGTAAGCGCATCTTACAGACATCTGTAAGATTTCTATCCTTGAGATAATTTGCTATCAAGACTTTTTCTTGAACATGGTTTCTCCTTCTTTCACCCCTCCCGATTAGGACAATGTTGGTGACCCTCACAAACGCTTTTGAAAAATTACTGCTGAAATGTGACCTCTCATTGTGCACAGGCGTCTTGGCACACAGATGGCAGCAAAAGGAAGGAGGGACATGCGTTAGAAAGCAAACTACGGAATTAGTGTTGAATGAAAAGAATAGTATGTCTTCTAGTGTGGGATCAACATTTTTTGTGTGGTAAACACAACTGCTCATGTTTACATAGTCTGTAATTAAGATTGAGATAATGGCTGTAGTTCAGATGATCCCGACGACACGTGGAAGGACTGGACTGCTTGCTCAACTCCTAGCAAACTTCGGTTTATTTACACACTGACACTTATTTACAAAAAAGAAAAGACCGGAGTGGCTACTAAACCAACTGCACAGTAAGCGCTGGCCTGTAGCAACATTACCGTCGGCGTCAAATGCCGAGCCCTTCGTATACTCCGCACGTCGACACCAACTTCTCGATGTAGTTTCAACCTTGGATGAGAGTCTGCGCTAAGCACGGCCTCTGTCCCCGTTTCCCAATCTTGTTCTCGAGAACCAAGCTCCCCTTCTCTCCATTTCTCTTCATTAAATACCTCTCGTCTCCTCTCAGACAGCCTCGTGAGACGAACTCCTACTCGATGCTTCAATGCAGCAAACAACTCTCCTTTCCTCCGAGACGGGTCACCGCCTCTGCGTTCCCACACTTTGCTATCCTCCGAGCATCGGCTATGAAGAACTCCGTCATTTCGTCGACGGACAGCTTAAAAAGTACCTTCGTGCGACAACAAGCCTGCGTAGACGGCCGGTCGGCTGTCTTGCGTTAGTAGACACGATTCTGCCGTATATCCACCCGTATTGTTACAGCATGGCGCCACGTTATCTTGTCGGGAGCGGCGTAGCGACAGCGACCACTTATTTTTCAGTCTGGCTCACCGTGAGGGCGCTACCGACATGCGGATGTCTTCCCAGCACAAAGTGCGGTGAACAAAGGCTCACGGGGTTGGACGACAAAGACGCGTTCCGAGAAGAATGGCTTAGTCCGCGTCTGGGCAGCCTCTTTTCATTAACTTCCCTTTTCGTCGGGTGCCGTCTACCGGCTGGCCATCCTTCGCGTGCCCCAAACACAACTGTATATATTTCACGAACTGCCAAATTCAGAGCGTTCTAGGAATGAAAAACTAGAAATCAGTAAAGGAATGCTCCTCGACGTAATTTCCACTGAGTTGCTGCAGCGCATTCTGACAACATGCTTGTACTCTACAGTTGCGGAGGTGGAAGGGAAAACGTCTGTTTGCAACAACCCAGTAAGAAGAATGATTGAAACGAATGAGCCTTGCTGAAGTGTTGTACGTCATGGCAAAACATGAGGCTTTAAACAGACAATCGCTCAGACAAGCTGAATAACCTTTTCAAAAATGCGAAAGTTCTCAAAAAGGCACAAACTGACTTTCCTGGGCGACTGGTGCGCGTATACATATGGAATGTGTAAAACAAGTTTTCAGTCTTCTAAAACTTTGAGAGTAGTAGTGGTTAGAAAAAGAAGAAGGCACCTAATTACTACTTCCCGGTAGGAAGCACGCCGCAGCGCATAGGAGAGTGTCTTGCTACAAAAATTCTTCACAAGGTACTGCATACTGTAACGTTTGCAGTGCTCGCCCTCTTTCTACGTCGGGGCTTTCTGATAACATTGCCCGATTGCTGTTATCTTGCTGTTTTCTTTTCTTTCATGCCAACCTGCGATTGGCTGCGTAGCGCTTAAAAACGCGCCGCAAGGTGAATAAACTGGGATTGTCTTCCTGGCACTGCTTGAGTCGTCTCTTTCCTGGGCCGGCTGTCGTCCAGCCGCCGAATACGTAACAGCTGGTGGCAGCGGTGGCGGCGGTATGGAGCGCACGTCGAGGGCGGCCTTGGCGTCCGGTTTGGTGAGAGCACGGCTTGCTTGACTTCATTGGGAGCATTAGCAGCATTTACTTGGTAGTCGAGGTTCTTTTGTATTTGTTGTTGACTTTGCTAAATAGTAGTACACATAACGGGGTAGCACTTGTTAACAGCAGTCATGATCCTCACGTCGTTAACGAAACCCGACCTAGTGCTGCTAGCTGAAGAGCTCGGTATCCCTGTACAGAAGTCTATGCGGAAGCCTGCAATTATCGAAGCGATATCCAAATGCGGAGCAAACGACGACGAAGTCGAGGAGTGTTGGAGGGCAGTCTCGGAAAGGCTCAAAGAACGAGAAGTAGAACTGAAGTTAAAAGAGATGCAACTGCATAACCTTGAACGCAATGACAGTTTCGATATGCGAGGATACATGCAACCTTTCAAGGCTGGCAGTGACATCACTTTGTATCTCGTCAACTTTGAGAGGACGTGTACAAGAGCTGCACTTGCAAAAGAGACATGGTCACAACGCCTGTTGACATTACTTCCAAATGAGGCAGCCGATGTAATCGCGAGAATGCCAGATGAAGATGCTTATGATTACGAAAAAGTGAAACTTCATTTGAGGCGAAGGTACAGCTTGTCAACAGAAGCCTTGAGGATGAAGTTCCGTAACACGAGGCGTGGCCAAGGGGAGTCATTTTCAGAATTCGCCTACAAATCCATGAGCTTGTTAGAGGAATGGCTTAAGAGTGCCAACGCATACGAGGACAAGCAACGTCTGATTGAACTGTTTGCGCTCGAGCAGTTTTATGCGTCCATTCCGGACCAAATGCGGCTGTGGATTCAGGACAAGCCAAACGTAGAGACTTTGCAAACGGCAGCCAGCTTGGCGGACGAGTACCGTTCCCGTAGAATGGAAAGTTCAGAAGAACAAGAAAGAAGCCGTCAGGAGCGTTCAAGAAATTTCAGAAAGGAACGAAAGAAACTAACCAAGGGAAACCAGGCGACAGTGTTCCAGCCCAAGGGCATGCAGCCAACGCGAGTGAACCGAAAAGTTCCAAGTTCGAAGAAAAACAACCGCTGGTCTGCTATAAATGCCAACAACCGGGTCACATCGCAGTCGGTTGCCGACAGCCAGCAGTTTCCGTCAATTTGCTAACCGAAGAGAGCGATTTACTCTTGCCCTACACATATGACATGAAGGTGAACGGCATCAGTTGCAACGTTCTGCGCGACACAGGAGCAACATTTGATATCGTCCACCCGTCATTTGTTAAGCCCGAGAACTTAACAGGTTCATGTGTATGGGTACGCCAGGCACTAGAGCCAGACATGAAGTGTTTGCCGGTAGCCAGAGTCGAAATGAAGGGCGCCTTCGGCACATTCGAAACTGATGCTGCGGTTTCCGATAAACTTCCTCAGAAAATTCCCTACATTTTTTCTAACTGATCAATGAGGGACTTCCAAAATGCAGGACTGGAACTTAATGCTAACCCTGTAATGGTCGTCACGAGGTCCCAAACAAGAGCTCAAGCTACCAGCGCTACCCGTCACACGGAAATTACAGACCAGAGTGAACCGACACAAGCTACTGCACCAAGCGAAACTGTTCCTGTCGACGCCAATTGTGTCGCGCCAGCCATTGATAGCAGCACTCCCGTCGGTAATGCGCTCTCAGGTGAAGCGATAAACCCAGTCAGTGAAAATTTTCAGCTTCTAGCAAAGTTAGACAAAAGCGCTCTCAAAATGGAGCAGGCAAACGACGAGTCGCTGAAGACGTGCTGGGAAAAATCAAAACGGAAACAAAAAGGAGCCGTATCGTTCATAGTCAAAGAAGGCATTTTGTACAGAACATTCAAAAACAAGAAAGGCAGAACCTTTGAACAGCTTGTCGTTCCCAAAAAGTATCGAGTCGCACTTTTGGGTTTGGTTCACAGCGATAGCTGGGCTGGCCATTTAGGTATCAACAAGACCAAGAGCAGGTTATTGAACGACTACTACTGGCCGATGTGCTTCAAAGAATCGGAGAACTGGGTACGTTCCTGCAACGTTTGCCAAAGGACGGGGCGGCCAAACGAAAAACTCAAAGCACCTTTGGTCCAAGTGCCTTTGATTGGCGAACCCTTTCGCAGATTAGTTGTCGACATTGTAGGTCCATTACCAGTAACAGCGGCGGGCAACAAATACTTGCTAACACTCATTTGCCCTGCTACGAAGTTCCCGGAAGCAGTGGTGTTACCCGAATTAAGCTCCACTGCAGTTGTAAACGCGCTACTCGGCGTCTTTGCAAGAATTGGATTTCCTAGTGAAATCCAATGCGACCAAGGTTCTGTGTTCACAAGCGCGCTCACCACGACGTTCTTGAAGAAATGCGGCATATCCGTTCACCACAGCTCAGTCTACCATCCGCAAAGTAATTCAGTCGAGAAACTTCACTCTGTAATGAAGCGCATTCTGCGTGCACTCTGTTTCGAGAAAGGCGCCGACTGGGACGAAGCTGTTCCCGCGATGCTCTTTGCTCTGCGCTCCGTCACTCACGAAGCGACTGGGTTCACGCCGGCGGAACTTGTTTACGGTCGAGCGCTTCGCTCCCCGCTAACGTTGTTGAAAGAAAAGTGGGAAGACAAGTTCGTAGACAAATCAGTTGTCGAGTACGTGCTGACCTTGTTGAAGCGCCTACGTGAATCGCAAGAACTGGCGCAGATAAACATGGCAGAAGCGCAGCAACGCTCAAAGGTGTACTACGACAGATCCGCACGCACACGAACCTTCAAGGAAGGCGATAAAGTGCTGATTCTGCGGTCGTCAAAGGCAAATAAACTGGAAGTAGCATGGGATGGGCCGGTCACGATTAAACAAAAGCTCTCCGATACCAATTACTTGGTAACGACGCCCGGTAAACGCAATGATGTGACGATATATCACTGCAATCTAATGAAGCCTTTTATCGAACGCAGTGAGACGTTGAGCATTGTCCTTAACGAGCCTGAAGAGATCAACGTTCCTCTACCCCAAGTGCCAAGGCCCTGCTCTTCCCCATCAACAGAAGAGATAGTCCAATCTGTCACTAAACAAGCTTCTCTAACTGACAAGCAAAGAAAGGAGTTAGAACTGCTTGTGCGCAACTTCAGAGACTTGTTTAGTCCCACTCCCGGCAGGACAAATCTCGTGGAGCACGACATTGAGTTAACATCCAACCAACCTTTCCGAACCAGGATGCACAGATTTTCCCCCCGTCACGAGAAGATCCTGAACGATTGTGTTCAAAACATGTTGACACTGGGTCTAATCGTGCCAGGAGAAAGCGAGTATGTGTCACCTATGTTTATTGTAGAAAGTCCAGGCAAGGAACCGCGACCCTGCATCGATTATCGAAAATTGAATGCGATAACAAAAACAAAGATGTTTCCCATTCCAAACGTTGAGGGCTTGATCGAGAAAGTGTCCGCGGCACGGTACGTTTCTACGTTAGATTTGGTACGCGGTTTCTGGCAAGTGCCACTAACGGAAAACGCCAGTAAGCTCGCCACTTTCATGACACCGACAGGCACATATCGCCCTCTTGTGCTCACTTTTGGCCTCAAGAATGCACCCTTCGCATTTTCAAGGTTAATGCATGAAGTGCTCAAAGGAGCCGAGTCGTTCGCTGTTCCGTACCTTGACGACATAGCTGTTTTTTCGAGCACCTGGCAACAGCATTTGGAACATCTGCAGCAGGTATTCCTTCGAATACACGAGGCAGGCTTGACTCTCAAACTCGCCAAATGTCGTCTTGCGAGCTCTGAAGTCCACTACTTAGGGCATGTTGTTGGCCAAGGGAAGCGACGTCCTTCCGAAATAAAAGTTGAAGCAATCACTAGCTTTCCTTTGCCGAAAACAAAGACTAACTTGCGTTCCTTTTTGGGTTTAGCCGACTACTACAGAAGCTACATTCCCAACTTCGCAAATATCGCTAGTCCTCTCACAGACGCACTGCGCAAAACTGAGCCAACTATTGTAAGTTGGAATAAGGCTCGTAAAGATGCTTTGCCGAGATCAAAAAGATTCTTGTCAGCAAACCGGTCCTCGCGGCACCAGATTACTCTCTCCCCTTCTTAGTTCAGTGTGACGCCAGTGACCGCGGAATGGGCGTTGTTCTAAGTCAAGTGAACAAAAAGGGCGAGGAACATCCTCTTGTCTACGCCAGTCGAAAACTAACATCACGCGAGCAAGCCTACAGTACAACTGAAAAAGAATGTGCTTGCTTGGTCTGGGCTCTCGAAAAGCTGTCGTGTTACCTTAAAGGCTCCTCATTTGTTTTTGAAACTGATCACTCACCTTTAGTGTGGTTAAATCAAATGTCGAACAAAAACAGCCGCTTGATGCGTTGGAGTCTAGCACTTCAGCAATTTGATTTCTCAGTGCGGCACAAGAAAGGCAAACACCATGCTAATGCGGACTGCCTTAGCCGAACCTATTAAGTGTTCCTTGTTTCTTTTGTGTGCATGCAACTTGGCGCAAGTATATATATTTTTTTTTTCCCTATCGTGTTCGGCTTTCACGTTATCTGCTCCCAGTGAAATCAACTGTCGGGCTTTTCTAAGCTTGGGCGCCAGGTTGCTTTTGACGTGGTTTCTGCGTTTCTACCGCTCGTCCACTCAGCCATTTCAGATCCTGTCGTACCAGATGGCGAAATCAACCCTGCTCCAGGCGCCTGCAGCCAACTCCCGAGCTGCAGCCAATCGACACTCGGCGAGTGGTGCCCGTTCTGAACATTGCCTGTTCTCGACATTGCCTCCTCTTGGCCTTTAATGCCAACCTTCGCGGGCGTGTTCCAGCCAGACGACGCGCAATGCCATTTCCATTTCCTTCTGCGGTGGCTACTTCAACGACCAGTGCCACCATGCACCTCAGGGTCTTCGCCCACGCTGTGCACAAAGACAACATGACCGTGCGAAACGTGTCAGTGCTGTGCTTGGAGACCTGCCCACGTGTTGGCTACCTGTTACCACCTCCAGCCGTTCATGAAGCGTCATCCTCTTGAACGCCTTCCGCTAGGGGTAGCTTTGGCCGAGTTGTAACGTTTGCAGTGCTCGCCCTCTTTCTACGTCGGGGCTTTCTGATAACATTGCCCGATTGCTGTTATCTTGCTGTTTTCTTTTCTTTCATGCCAACCTGCGATTGGCTGCGTAGCGCTTAAAAACGCGCCGCAAGGTGAATAAACTGGGATTGTCTTCCTGGCACTGCTTGAGTCGTCTCTTTCCTGGGCCGGCTGTCGTCCAGCCGCCGAATACGTAACAATACGAATCCCCCTTGCCCTCAGCACCTCCTGAACATTTTAAATACCGCGCGTCCTGGCACCTTTGACCACTGCTGCAGCCTCATCCACTGCATCTGGCTGGCAACTTCTCCAAGTCCACCGTGCTGTTTCTGCAAACGTTCTGATGTTCCATCGTGTTGAGAGAGTCATCGCCAAAACGGTAAGTGTCTTTCGTATCCTTCTTGTCTCTGTGTCGTCGTTTTGTTCTCGCGCTATAACTATCGTCGTGGTAAGCTACAATACATATACGTATTTTTCTTTGAGGTACCGGGAGCTTTGTGTGCATGCTCTGATTATGGCACGTATATACTCTACAGTGTTATTTTTGCTTACTTAAACATTCGATGTGCTATTGTAAGCGTAAAATTTGTTAACTCTAAAAAGAGAACGAATCTCTTTTTCGTATCAATGCGAGAGAATAATATTGTGTCCCGTTCCAGTTTGGCTTTGGAAACCACTAAAGTTTGATTGTAGTCTAAGATTAGATGATACCAGTGGTGGCTGGAACTGTGCAGCCTAATTTTAGCATGTCAATAACAAAATCTGACCATGAACACTAAATAAACAAAGTGTTGCAGCAGTAGGGGCGGATTCAAAGTTGCGCAGGGCACTTTAACTTTTTTTAGTCTTTAACAAACGATGCACGTAGTCTGAAAATTTTTGACTAGTGGAGCGTTAACAGAGAATCACATTCTCACTATTTCTAAAGAATTTATATATAAAGTACTTTATATCTAAAGTATTTATTAAGTATTAAACATACAACTATATCTATATTACCTCATGTTTTCATACTGAATTTACGTGCTTGGCTATGACGTTCATATTTGTTTAATACAAATATTTCCCAAATTCTTCTCGCGTGAACTTCTGCATCGTTTACACTTGTGAGAAAACAACAGAAAATGGTATCCCTAATTAGACTAACCCTGTGGCGTTTACATTAAAATGTTGTCGCTAAGGTTAGCGAATAAAAACTAAGCAAACCTATCCTCACCATATAGCAGATTGGTTGCACACAAGAACTAAAGGCGACAACCTTAATGCTGAAACAAGTACAAAATAATATCATTTACATTCACTATTTGACAAACAAAGGTATGCCTACCTTTTTTTGTTATAGAATCTTCTCAGAGTGTGCTGTCATTCATAAAATTTTGTTGAATGAGCGAAAAAAAAGGCGCATGTTTTAGCACCGTTTTCTGCACAAAAGGCATGACAGAATAACAAACATCTGTCCTGTGTTGTGGAGGAAATAACGTTTCTTGAAAGATCGCAATTTTCGAGCAAGTGATTTTCACGCTAGTGCCTCGCTGTACAAAATCATTTTCTTCTTGGCATGTATCTTTGGGTACTTCTAAGCAGTGAGCAAACATATGCGACATAACGTCAGAGCCAAGCCCTTTTTGTTACAGTTTCGATGGCATTTCATTTCATTTCATTTTATTACCTTAAAGGTCCCCAGGGGGACATTACATAAGGGGTGGGGTTACAAAAAACGTACAAAAAAAGCCATGAATTAGCTTGAAAAATGGCTTGTGACGCTATGCATAAATGTTGATGGACAGGTGATTGCTGCAATATGGTGGGGGAGGTCATTCCAGTCTTTGTGCAGTGACCTAACTTGGGCTGAGCACATCCGGACTATCATCGCAGCTGCTAATCGTACTCTCGGCTTCCTAAAACGTCATCTGCGCAACACACCCCGCCATGTAAAATTATTAGCATATCAGTCCCTCGTAAGAAGCAAGCTTGAATATGCATCGTCAATTTGGAGCCCACAACACGCGTATCTCATTGCTGCACTCGAATCACTTCAAAACCGTGCTACTAGATTCATTCATTCCTCATATGCCTATCACATTAGCGTGTCATCTTTAAAAGAAGAAATTGGCCTGTCCCCTCTATCTTCCCGCCGCCGCATTGCCACCCTTTGCTTGTTTCATAAACTTTTTCACAATCCACTTGCAATCGAACCTTACATTTCCCCCCCATTTCGCAGGTCATATCGCATTGGCCATGTCTTTCAAGTTGCCCGTCAACGTTCCCGCACCGTTACTTTTGCTGCTTCATTTTTTCTTCGTGCAGCAAAAGACTGGAATGACCTCCCCCACCATATTGCAGCAATCACCTGTCCAGTTACCATTTCAGTTACCATTCATAGTTTGTGGTCGGAAATTGCGCAGGTAGCTTTTTCAAAAGTGCTTTTGGCTTTTTTGGGGCGCGTATGTATGAAGCTTATTCGCTCACTTTTGCAGGTATGTGTTTTGTTGCTTGTGGCACCGTCATCATGGCTTTCCGATTTTTATTTCAGAGCAAGGGGTACCTCATCAAATGGAAAGGCTACTCCAAATGACTGCACCTTAAAACCTAAAAGGCACCTGAATGAAGCCTGCCTGCGAGAAATCAAGCACCCAAGCAAGCCATTGCCACGGCGACTGGAAGCTGCTTCTGAGGAGGTCCTTTACACAGTGCAGAAGAAACTTTGCAACTGCCGTCACTCCAGCGGAGTTGTAAAAGTGAACGTAGACCTCGACATATTTCGCTGTATATTCAAAGGCAAAGGAAAACGCCTCGAAAAAGGTTGGATTCTATGTTATGAGTCGGACTTTTCTAAATTGAATCTCCCCCTTAACTGGCATACTCGCGAAACGAAACTGGAAAGTGTTGTCACTGTTGACTTCCCAGTGCGGGTAAAAGCATCAGTAAAGCGGCAAAAAGCGTGCAAGCGTTTTCCCTGCGGCTTCCCCGTGGAAAGCTTGCAAATGTTTTTCGTAACTGAAGTGGCACCATCCTAAACTTAAACTTCGGAAGTGTTTCCAGCCTTGCTGCCCTGAATTACATTGTGCTTTTTGTTTCTTTGTACTATATATTTGCTCGTTGAATTTTCTATTGCGCCAACAATTTTTACAATGAGTTCCACTTGACACTTGCTTCAAATAGTTCTTGACCAAAAGTGATTTTCAACCTCGCAAAAAACTTGTTTGTGTAACTTAACCTTTTGTTGTATAATATCTGGTTTAACAGCAGAGTTGTTTGATAGTATATTTTTATGTTTTGTATCTTTTTACTAGCCTTTGGCATGGCTTCCAAAAGTGTTGGAGCACTTATTGCTGCTAGCATTGAGAGTTCAGGCGTCCCCTTAACATTAACTAATGAAACCGCCATCAAACTTCGCCACGAAAATGAGCTTCTGCAGAGGCCATACTCGGATCTTGTTAAGCGCTATTTACCAGTCGGATATGTCATTCCGGTTGACAACAACTATTCAGAGAGTCGCTTCGAAATTTTGTGCCGATGTGCTGAGAGGCGTTAGAAGGGTCTCGCGGGTCGCGCAAAGCAGAGCTTTTTAAAAATTTAGAGAACAGTGTGGATTAATATAAGCTGCGCATCAGCAGGGCGCAGTGTAAAGGACATTATCATCAGTGCTTTGGAAGAAGAGTTAAGTCGTGTCGAGGCTGCGTCAACGCAAACTATAGAGGCACTCAGACAAAAAATCGCATGTTTTGAAGAGAAGTGTGCACAGTTAGAGAAAACTGCAAACTATAGTCCGTCATCCATGGCTCTCAACAAAGGAAAACTGGTGACTGAAGGGTGTTGGAAGACCGATCTAAGAAAAACCCGTGCTGCAGGAAGTTCTATAACGGAAGCTCTAGAGAGCGTGCTTGAGACCTATGGTCTTATTTTTGTCAACTTCTCGTCGCTGATCTAAGAGGCCTCGTTCACAACATCACAGTTGGTGATAATGGACAGATCCACGTGAAACGAAACGTTAAACGTGCCTTTTCTGGTGGCTGCGTGCCGAAGTATCATACCCTCACTTCTTTTGACCAACGGTGTGCACGCAGCGTTGCGGCGCTTTTAGATAATTATTACGTTAGCAATGTTTTCTGGGAGAAGCTTTCAGCCGAACTTCCAAACTTGCCAACACTCGGGATTATAAACTCCTACAGGAGGAAACTCGACGGGCTTGTTAGAACTTGCAGGACGCCTGGGCAGTCCGCTGGTGCTCAGGTGTATTTTGAAGAAGAGTTGAAGGTAGCAGTACAGGAATGTGCTGCCTCTAAAGGGCTTACTTTAGAAGACATTGGCAAAGAACCCCTGTTAGTCAAGGTGGAGGGTGATGGTTGTGTAGTGAACAGGAACAAGACGTGGACAACGCTGTCGTTTGTGATTATTCAGAGTGACAGGAACTTGCAGAGCCAGAGACTGCATCGTCTCCTGACTATAGCGGAAATACAAGAAAGTTATTTTAGCATTAGGGAGTCCTTTGTTAGGCTAATAAGGGATATAAACTTGGCAGCCGAAAGGGGTAGCATTCGTGTAGGTGAACATGAGATTTCAGTATGCATCTGCATCGGATCAGATATGAAATTTCTGCTTGTTGTTCAAGGGCTTATGTCAGCGTCATGGAAGTTTCCATGTCCATTTTGTAGAGACAATCCAAAAAAACGTGTTGAAAGTGGCGCTAGCATCACGGAGTTCAATACTCCTCCACTTCTTCGTACGGCAAAAAACATGAGGAAATATTGTTTAAACGAAGCCAATGGTATGAAAAACGTTCCTTTATTCAACGTAGAACCGAGTTTACTCATACCTGATGTCATGCACATGGGAATCCGTATTATGAACCGCTTAATCGACGGTTTGTTGGTGGATGCGGAAGACCACGACAATAGAGCAAAGGTGCTTAATTCAAAAGTCTCGAGCAGCACTCTGAAGAAAATAACCCACGAGACCAACAACTGCGGCGTTAAGTTTGACGATTGGCACGATGAACGCAAAGGAATGACGTTTACCAGTTTGACAGGTGGCGAAATGAAGCGCCTTCTGAAGCTCTTACCGGACCAGCTTCCTGGCAGTCTCCCCGCTCAAACACAATCCAAGACTGTCCGCCTTTGGAAACTCTTCGAGGAAGTGCTATATCACTTCGAACACGATGTAGATGGACTCAGTATACAAAACAAAGCTTCTCAGTTCTTTGAAACTTACCTAGAATTGGGAAAAGATTGCAAAGGGTACGGCCCCGAGCGTGTTACTCCTTACATGCACATACTTGTGCACCATGCCGCAAGCAAGCATGAGACGTTTAAATGCTTGGGATGGTTTTCTAGTCAGGGAATTGAGAAAAAAATTGATGTATTGAAACACTTGCACCACTCGAAAACGAACAAGTGGAATGCAGCTCAAGATGCTTTGAAACCAGCCAAGAGGCTAGAGGTAGCCGAATACGTGCGCATCAGTCGAGCGTATCGAAAACTTGACGCTAAGTACTGGTCTGAGGGCCTCATTCGAGAAATTCAGGCCAAAAGACGCCGCTGTGCCGATAAAGACAGTGAAACAGAAGTGCCTCTTAGTGTAGAAAACATGGACGGAGCAGAGTTGCGCACGGAACTTCGGGCGCTGCGTGTGAATACAACCACCAAATCTGTGGTACAGCTGCGTGAAAAACTTAAAAAGTTGAAACAAAAGAGTGCCAAGGCCACAGATGGTGCAAACGCTGTATAATATTGAGTTCCCAGATTTTGCGTATGTTTCTCATGTGTTTATTTTGCTTATTTATTTGTGTGATGTATACGCCGCGAAACGTAGCTCGTGGAAATTCATTTCGCTCAATTCTCTTTTTTTTAACAGGTCCTTTTTTCTATTTTTTTTGTTTCCTCGACAGCATAATTGTGACTATATGATGTTCCCTGTGGCTTGTATATCATTTATACATTCATTGCGAATGAAAGCTGGGTACCGAAACATACGCAGAGCGCACTCGCAGCCATTTTGATCTTTTTGAGCACCTATGTATGCTGCGCTGCAGCTTTTTTTGCACCCCAGCTGTTTAATGTTTTGGTATGTGTATATCTCTTTCCAATCAGTGCTGCGAAAGTCGCAGCACTGATTGCATGTTCTTGAATAGGGTTGAATGTGAAAGTGTTATGAAAAGCAAGATTTTCACGCTTCGTTTCATGCACAACATAATTACTTTGTTCACAATCTGATGCATACTTCGAAAAATGTAGAAAGTTTGTCTGCAATGTTTTTCATGTTTTGTATAACGCTTTTCTTTATTATCTATTGCATTGTAGTTGTGACTTGCTTGTTCTTGCTATGAATTCATCTCCGATTTAACAACCACGGAAAGCGTCGAAACCACTGAAAGCATCTGATGCACTGTTGTCCAGACTTGCTTGTTTTATTCCCAGTCATATAGTTGTGTATCGCCTTTCGATTCACATTCTTGTGGATGAAGTGACAGTTTTAAACGAACTATAGTTTTCTATTTAATAATACATGCACTATACGTATATGACTGTAAATGACTGATGTATTGTGATTACTACAAAAAATAAAACATCGCTATGCTATCACTTGTATGTTGTTGCCTTTGTAACGTGCTGTTAATTCAATAAATACATGTTGTACGAAAAAGACTGTTAGCGTCATTCGCAGGAAGTTTTGCGGTTATGGCACATACATAGTACCAATAACAGTTGGGCGAGGTGGTGTAGGTTTATGGGCGGCGAAAAAAAAACACAGGACACAAGAAGATGCGAAACAGCGTCCGTCCTTGTGTTCTCACCGTTCTGTTCCCCGTGTTTTTTGCGCCGTTGTTAACTCTGAACTAAACTTTCTTTTTACCGCTTTGACACTTCCTTCGTTCTTCAGAGCGTGTTCGATTCTCTCTATGTTATAACTTCTTACAATAGATGCCTTACGCTTAATAATAAACTTCGAAAGCTCTGCCAGTTCTCTTTCGTCTGTTGTACTTGAGCCTTTAATGCTTTGACGATTCTTGACTAGATCTTTCCTCTCCTGGGACAGCTTGCCGGTGTCCTGTCTAACTACCGTACCTCCAACTTCTACTGCACATGCCGTAACGATACGCGTCAGATTATCATTCATCGCGTCAACGCTAAGGCTGGTTTCCTCGATGAGAGCTGAGTATCTGTTCTGAAGCAAGCCTTAGTTCCTGTGATTTACCTCTCAGTGCTGGCTGAGTACTATCAATCAGGCAACAGAGAAATGCTGAGAATACAGCCAACCGCTACACTTAGCCTTCATATATTAGGAGAAGGCATTGGATCCAGTAAAAACATCAAAAGGCTTGCAGACACTGTGGAATCAGGGCGTCGACAAAGCAGATATAAACATCCTGAAGAAATCTACAGAGGATCAACTGCCACTGTAGTGCTCCATAAAAAAGGCGACATAATATCTATCAAGAATGATGTAAGACAAGAGGGTACAATCTCCACAATGCTATTTGCCCCATGCTTATAGCAGGTGTTCAGAGGCCTAGAATGGGAAGGCTTACAGATAAGTGTTTATATGTAGACTACCTGAGTAGCCTGCACTTCGCGGATGATATTGCATTGCTGAGTGACTCAGGGGGCGAATTGCAACTCATGAGGACTGAATTAGACAAATAGAGCAGAAAGACAGGTCTTAAAATTAATCTGCAGAAAACGAAAGTAATGTACAACTTCAGAATAAAACAGTGCTTCGAGATATGCAATAGTACACTTGAAGTTGTAATAGACTATACGTCTACTAAGGACAGGCGAAAACCGCGGAGCCGAGCCTCGAGATTGAAGTAACTAGAATAATAAGAATGGGGCGGAGCACATTCGGCAAGCGCTTCAAATCATGACTGGTAGATTGCCACTATCCCTCAAGAGGAAGGTATATAACAGCTGAATCTTGCCGGTACTTAGCTAGAGAACAGAAACCTGAAGAGAGTTCAGCTTAAATTGAGGACGACGCAGCGGGCAATGGAAAGAAAAACATGGTAGTTGTAACTTTAAGAGCAGAGAGGATCAGGGAACAAACTGGGGTTTGAACAATGAACATGGGGTTTGAACAAATGAACATGGGCTGGGCATGTAGCCCGTAGGCAGAATAACCACTGGTCATTATGGATGACTGACTGGATTCCCAATGAATGCAAGTGGGTTATGGGGAGACAGAAAGTTAGATGAGATTAGGACGTATGCGGGTAAAAAATGGCAGCAGCAAGAAGAGGACACAGTTGACTGGCTTATCATGGGAGAAGCCTTTGTCCTGCAGTGGGCGTAGTCAGGCTGATGATGCTGATGATAATGATGGAGCTTGAACTTGTGTAATTATTCGTGGTGACTGCTTCTTTCAACAACCTGCTGATTTATGAAGGCCTTGATGCTCCTGCAAGTACCAAGGACAAGGACGGCTTGCATGTTCTTACGTAAGAAAGAACTAGCATACGTGAGGGCTACGACATGTGCATGGTACTGTTGCTTGTGATTATGTTGCCCCGCTCTCATGCACGTTATTGATGGTAAATCATGAAGAGTACGACGTTGGTTTTGTACTTTGTTATTTGAATCGCTGTTCCACGCTTCATGTTGATAACTCTGTTGTAATGTGCATTGTGCTCATGGAAATACGTGCAATAGAGTTCTGTTGTTCTCGTCAATAAACTGTTCAGTTCGCGCTCTGAGCGTGTATTTGTGTTCCGTCCTTTGTTCAATCCTACACGCAACACTACTCGTCCTAACGTACCAACAAGTCCAAGTTGTAACCTAGTAAGGCCCTAAAGACGGCAACAAGCTTTATTAACCTCACACAAATTTCGACATCAGCCATTTAAAGTACTGGGTAATCGAATGCCGACAAACAACAATGGTTCTTATGGAATACAATTTTTAAACAACGTTACGACACTTGGCGTCATCATCGCACACGTTTTTCGTTTCCTTCTCAGTTAGCATCGTCGAGAAGGGGGAGAATATGGAGTGTATAGTACCCGATAACAGTCTTATGCACCGTGATCTCAAGTGAGCCTGCGGGGACATCTCAAACCAAGCTTTCATGAGGGAATGGGAATCGAAGGGATGGTTATAGCGAAAAAAAGAAAGGAAGGCAAAAGAAAAAAAGTGTTTGGGAGAAAAATTAAATAGGTGAGGCAAAAAAAAATATTGGAAATAGAAGGGCCAGACAAAAAAAGCATAAAGAGAAAAACTGAAGAGGAGAGTGAAAGAAGAAAAGAGGAATGAAGTTGAAGGAGATGCTCTTGTGATGAATAAGTCAGTCGCATGCGCGCAGTGTCCGCGGAGGCTAGGAGAACATTGACCCCTGACACCAAATCTGGAACTTCAAGTTGTTTGTGTTGTTTGAGAGAACTGCAAGAGAGGCCACTTCTGGCCGATTATTAGTGACGAGCGTTGCCTGTAAGATATTTTAATTTGGTTTTAAAGTAAGGCTGCGTGCTCATTTATTTCCAGTTTGGGGCTATGGCAGGAGTGAGCAAAATAACATACAGATCAACAGAGCAATAAAACAAAAGAACACTTGACGCAAATCAGCAAGGGCAAGTAAAAAATTTTCCAGCGGAAGGGAGCGAATATCACCGGACAGTTGATTCCACATTTCGGCAGTGAAAGGAAAAAGAACTAAATTTGAATGTGTTAGTATGACAATGGTAAGGCTTGATATTAAGGTGGTGATTACTTCTAGTTGTGGACGGCGAGGCAAATGAGATGTAGGTATTGTGGGACATGCGATAGACCGAGTTAATAAAACAGTGAAGCAGTTTCATAGAATCCTTTAGACGGCGCATGCGTAATGTGGTTAGTTCAAGAGAAGACAGGGCAAGGGAAGGTGAAAAGTAGCGATCATAGCGGTTACAAATAAATCTGATAGCTTTTTTTTTGAATGGCCTCAATTCTATCGATTTCACCCTGCTTGTGTGGATTTCATACGGGGCATGCGTAGTCAAGTATAGGACGAATCAGTGTTTTATACATTGGTAATTTAGTGCTTTTGGGGGATTGGGACAGTGTTCGTCTTAAATAACCTAACTTTTTAAAGATTTTGTGCAGATAAAGTTAATACGCTGAGACCAAGATAAATTGCTAGAAAGAACAACACCAAGATATTTGTATTCTGTTACTTTTTTTAAGGTGGATCCGTTAAACGAGTACGTGAAGCAGGAAGGGGACTTACTATTCGGGAAAAACATAAGCACAGGTTTGTTAAAATTTATACTCATTTGCCAGGTTGCACACCATTCACAAAATTTAGTAAATGAGTCATTTAGACGATAATAGGCTTCAGGAGAGTCGATGGGTTCATAAAAAGCACAATCATTTGCGTACAGACGAATTTTACAGGTGACGTTATTAGGCAAATCGTTTATGTACAGTAGAAACAGTAAAGGGACAAGTACAGAACCTTGTGGAACGCCTGAATTAACACTAACAATGTCGGAGTCAGTTGAGTTATAACAAACGTATTGTGAGCACTGAGAAAGAAAATTAGAAATCCAGGTAACTAGTTGCTGGTTGTTTAATATGGCATTTAATTTGCATAGTAATTTAGAGTGAAGCACAGTGTCGAACGCTTTCGAAAAGTCGATGAATAGTGCGTCAACCTGATTACCAACGTCCATATTGCTAGAAATGTCGTGCACGAATTCGGTTAGCTGCGTAACAGTACTATAACTTCGTCTGAATCCATGTTGGAAGCTAGACAACAAATTGTTAGATTCGAGAAATGCAATAATATGTTTGTATATAATATGCTCTAATAGCTTGCAGGAATGAGGGGTAAGAGAGATGGGCCTGTAATTGCTGAAAACTTGCTTGTCACCAGATTTACGTAAAGGTACTATTTTGCCATTTTTCCAAGACCTGGGAACGGTTCCAGATTTTACGGATTTATTGAAAATTATTGTAAGGTATTGAGAGGTCCAAAGGGAGTAGCGAACGAGAAACATGTTAGGGATACCATTGGGTCCATTACACTTTTCAGTGTGCAAATTAAGTACGAGATTTAACACGCCCTTTTCAGTGATCACTACATCACTGATTGGAGACGTTGGATTCAAGGTGGAAAAAGAAGGAACAACCAGATTGTCGTCTGTAAAGACAGACTGAAAGAACGAGTTAAAATTGTTCGAAATTTCCGCCGGATCATCAATGATTCTATCGTTTATTTTGAAAGAATTACAAGAAGCATCGCGAGGCAGGACCGAGCGCCAGAACTTGCGGGGATTGTCGGATAGTAAACTTTTAAGTTGAACACGAAAAAAAATATTTAGCTATATTTTGCCGCTCTCAAAGTTCCCTCTTGGCCTCAGTAAACCTGATAATGCTTTCTGGATTGGTCGATGATTTGCAGCGCCGAAGTCTTCGGACTTTACGAAATAAGTGTAAAAGATTGCGAGTCATCCAGGGAACATCAGTGTTTTTCTTTTTAGTCCTTGTAGGGATAAACTCTGAAATGCATGATTTTACTACATTTTCAAAAGTGGTAGTTAGTGTATCAATGTCTCCTGAAGCGCTGAGTAGGACAAAGTCATCGTACGCATCCGCCAAAGCGTCCAAAACAGAAAGGTCATCCGCACGTTCAAAGTCAGGAAACAAAGTGAAAACATATCGCGGTTTATTGATTACGCATGCGAGGGAAACAAGAACAGCCTGATGGTCAGACAGGCCATCAATTATTTCATAGTCAAAGCCTTTATCCGAAAGGTCGGAGCTTAAAAATACGAGATCGAGAACAGCACTCAACCTGGTGGCACCATGAACAATTTGAGTTAAACCGAAAGATACTGTAAAGTCTATAAGTTCCTTGCAAATATTACTTTCGCGACCATCACACGTAAGGGAAGGCCAGTGAATACCTGGGGCGTTAAAATCGCTCATGCAAATGAAGTTCGACGCACTAAAATTGCGCTTGTACATGAAGTTATTAAGAATCTGTAATGTTTCAATACTCGAGGCAGGAGGCCGATAGAAAACGCAAACGACAATTGCACATTTTTCGAGGCAAATCTTGCACCAATCAGACCCGGTGTCGGCTGGGCCTGTAATCACAGCAAATTTTAAGTCCGAACGGATAAGAAGAGCAACACCACCCCCTTTCCCCATGAGTCTATCGGTGCGAACTGCTGTGTACCCTGGGGGAGTGAACTCGGAATCAAGGATACCATCATGTAGCCACGTTTCAGTAATGCCGATGACGTTAGGCGAATACACTGAGACAAAGGAGAGAAGGCTAGGCAATTTCTTTATTACGCTCCTAGCGTTTAAGTTTAGTAGGACAAAATTTTCATTCCTGCCGAGACGACGTCAACCGGAAACAACAGGCGCTGCTGCCGGGGAAGGTTCACCAGGAGAAGATCGTAGTTCCGAACCGGATGCAGCCGGGAAAGGCATCGCATCGGAATTATTTGGAAAACTAGGTGCTTGACAAGGGAATTCAGTGTTTCCTCCCAGTAGTACCGAGCTTTGTTTATTAGAATGTAATCAAACCTCAAACTAGCAGAACACCCTATATCACGAAAAGGAGCTGCGGCGTCCCACATTTTTTTACGCAGAGCGCGAACTCGCGGAGAGAAATCTTCGTTAATATAAATTTTAGTTCCTTTAAGCTTTGCAACGTTCTTAAATATGATCGTAGTATTCAAGTCCATTCGACAGTTTCCGTGGTTGGACCTAGACGTGGGGCCTCCTCAAAACGTTGCATAGGTCAAGCAAGCTAATATTGGCGTCAGAGAACACTTGTGGAGTGCACTCAATAATATAACTGGCCCCCGGCGAAGACCATTGCCATCCCTCTTTCTCCGCGCATGCTTATGCCAGGAATAACTTTTTTTTTTGAGGGCCACACGCTCGAAACACCCACAACGTTTCTTTCTTCACCGCTCGTGGGTCACTCTATTTGAAAACAGTGCATTCAGCGTCACAGAATTTTGAGCGCATTGTAGTACTAGAACATTTTAGATTCAATTTAGGCATTACCAGACGCAAAGCTACATATATCAGTAGTAAAGTCGCAAAGAAAACTTTCAAGTCATGGGTCCTTTGAGTTGCGCCCTTTCTCCCGAAGCCACCGCTAAAAAAGTGTGCTGGTCCGCGTCGGCAATCGCTATAAATGAGGTGCTGTGTGATTTTAAAAAGACGATAGGTATAGCGCGAGAACAGAACGACGAAAAAGAGACACGAAAGACACTTCTTGTCTCTTTGTAGTGGTTCTGTTCTCGCGCTAAAACTATCGTCATGTCATACCAACTAGCCCAAGCTGCCACACTTATATGTTTAAAAAGACGTCCGTGCAGATCACCGTGACTGCGGAGCTGAGGAGAAGTTTCCATGTAGTTAATTAGTTTTGTCAGCGGCCACAGTGAAGTTGCGTATAATTGAAATAAGTGATGAATGCGATTCGTTAAATAAGAGGGCAGTGATTGCGTTGGTAAAGGCGAGGCTAGCCTGGCGTGCGTGCTCTGCACCAGCTCCTCGTGAGTGACTCCGTGCAGCATTTCACAAGAAACAACCTATCACTCAAACTCTTCTCACGCACAAAGGTCAAGACACCTCTTTGAGAATCATCTCCGCACTTCCCGGAAACAATTTCTTCACTGCTTTGCGGGATAAGGTCTTGTAAATAAATAATTCGGTATATAGAAAAACGGCAGAAAGTGAAAAAATAGAAGCTAGCGATGGATAAATCCATAAACACGGGTTATGTGCTCGAGCCAACGTTTCATCGACAAATAGACCGTCTTTCAGTGATGTCTTACAAGAAGAGAAGTTGATATATATATATATATATATATATATATATATATATATATATATATATAATGAACTTGGAGAGTAGTGTGACGTAAAGAACCAAGCAATTATTTTTCTCCTAACAGTTTTGGCTGGTCGTCCAGCGTTCTTCGGAGGACGTAAGCAAAATGGCACGTCCCGCTGCAGAAAGCAGCCCAACCAGTTTGAGGGCCAGAAAAAAAAAATAAAGGAAGAACTCTCAGAGAACAAACCTGCAAAAGAAGCGGCAGTGACTATGGCTATGCTGAAATGTTCGTCAGGCAAAAAAAAAACGGTGGACAGAGTTTCGTTGAAAGCGGGTGGGTTGTCCGTGCATTGTCCTGAGGAGGAGAGGAAATGGCTCCCTGAAGAAACGACCAAAGAAAAAAGGAAAGTAAATAATTTCCACTTCTTTGCATAAAACACATGGTCTGAGTTCAAGCTCAGGTGGTTCGGTGACTCGGTGGTTCACTCGCGGCACCGAGCCGTACATACCAAAGTTGATACATACATACGAGCTGCTTGAGCTTTAAAAAAGCATTGGCCACAGTGAAACTCAAAATAAATAAATAGAGAATCTTTAAGAGATAAACACAAGAGCATAAAACAGCTATAAAAAGTTATATATATATATATATATATATATATATATATATATATATATATATATATATATATATATATATATATATATATAGTTCAAAAAAATAAAGCACGTAGGAAAAATTGTTTTGTAAAGGACTGACGTTTCGGCCGCGGGACCGGCCTTCGTCGGAGTGATGTGAACATGCGACGGTAACGCAATATAAAAAGGCCAGTAACGTATCATGGCGCTGTTAATGGCTGACAAGCGGTTGTTAAAAGCACGTGGGAAACAGTGCGCGTGATAAGACAAGAAAAAAAATGAGATTACAAGCGTGCGAAGGCGAAACGAATAAAAAATCATTAACAATGAGTAAAAATTATGAAGCCACATAACGTGTGTATCACTGGCACAAGCATCAATACGCGTCATAGGTACAACTGCGAGCAAGTTATCAATAAACATAAACGCGGGTATAACATCTTGTCATGATCCGACAACAAAGCTGAAACAGGGAACTAATGTATCTGCGTGAAAGCATAGCGGCAATAATAGCGGTGGTAGTCAAGGGTGTTTAGGAAGCTAAATGGGTAAAAATGAAAGTTTGCCAGCGCTTTCATTCATACCACAAGTGACGGCTTTAAACTTATAGATTAAATACGATTCTCGAAGCTCCTTCTCGTGGTGGGAACGGAAACCCGATTCAAGGATTGTAGCTGTAATACTATCAAATGAGTGGCCCGGAATGTGCACGCGTATTGATAGCGGAAGGTTAGGAATGGTGGCAGCATGGCATTTGTGGTTGTTAAAGCGATATCTGAAGGGCGTTTCGGTTTGTCCAATGTACTGTAATTTGCAGACGGAACATTCGAGCAAATAGATGCAATTGTAAGTGTCACACGTAAAATTTCCTTTAGTTTTATAGAAGAAATCAGAAGCAGTGCTTTTAGCAATGTGTGACGTCGTCATATGCGCGCAAACCTTGCATCGTGCTTTTTGCAAGGTCGACAACCAACATTATCGGGAACCCTTGTTTTAGATGAAGTTAGGATGTCATGCAGATTGCGAGACCGTCTAAAAACTACCCGAGGTGGCAATGGAAAGAATACTTTAAGATGAGCACTCTGCGCTAGTATGTTGAAATGTTTTTTGAGAATTGAGGAAACGTTTGGCACCGATGCTGAGTGTGTTAGAACTAGATTACTTTGTGCCTGAATGGATGGTTGCTTTTTAGCGCTGAACAAATCCTTGCGATTCAGCGCATCGGCTCTTTTGACGGCATCCTCAACAATGCGGGCTGGGTATTCCTGCTGGATCAAAGATTCGCGGAGTTCTACGCAGTTTGCATAAACGTCTGACTGCTCAGAGCAAATTCTCTTAAAGCGGAGCGCCTGACTGTACGGTATACTGGTTTTCCAATGTTTAACATGTGAACTTTTGAAGTGAAGATAACGGTGCCTGTCTGTAGGTTTCCTGTAAAGCCTAGTGGTTAGTTTGTTGTCAGAGATGCAAACTGTGACGTCCAGAAAGTTAACGGTAGAACGAGAGCATTCATGCGAAAATGAAATAGATTGGTGAACAGTGTTGAAATCAGCTATAAAAGATAAAAGTTCATTTTCACTATGGGGCCAAATAAAAAAAAATGTCATCTATAAATCACTTATAATAAAGAGGCTTTAACGCGCGGTTTCTCATAAAATCATTTTCCAGAACAGACATGAAAAGGCTAGCGTAATTAGGTCCAATGCGAGTGCCCATTGATGTTCCACTTACTTGAAGGTAGTGGGAGCCATCAAATTCAAAACTATTAAGCTGTAAGATTAATTTCAGTAAGGTAGCTAATGTATCATTTCCAGTGGGCTTTTCATCAGATAATTCTTCGTACGCTTGAATTGCTGCCTGGATGCCATCGCTATGGGGTATATTGGTATACAGTGAAACCACATCTAATGTCACGAGCACGGAATTATCTGGTATCACGAGTTCATCAATGTCCAACAAAAATGATTTGTGTCTTTGAGATAGGACGAGAATTTACATGGAAGGCTAGTGATTATTACGTCAACGTAGCGGGAAAGTTGCTCCGTAACAGTGCCAATGCCCGAAACAATGGGGCGTGCAGGACAGTTTTCTTTATGTATTTTGGGCAGCAAGTAGAACCTGCCAGGGACGGGACTGAGCGGGACGAGGGAGCGTACTGCCTTGTCGCCTAATTGATTAGCTTTTACGAGATCGTTGACGGTATCTTGGACAACTGCTTTAAACTCTTCAGTGGGATCATATTCTAGGTGCTTATAAAAAACCAGATTGTTGAGCTGTCTATGGGCTTCGCTTATATAATCCGTTTTATTCATTATAACAACGGCACCACCTTATTCATTATAACAACGGCGCCAGGAACTCGACTGTCATCGAACCAACCGACCCACCACCTAAGCCTCCCTGCTCCCGTGCAAGGTACAACGAACTTGAACCCTTCAGTGCAACAGCTGGCTTCCGCTACCGTGTCCCCAACCAGCCCGCCAACCAATCAACCAGGCCCTCTACCCGATCAGCGTCCACTAGGAACCAGACTGTATACGACCTAGACCACCCCAACCAGCAACGCAAAGCACTACGCGTACCAGTCCCCGAAAGACTCGGAGACCGAAAAACAAAGCGACAAACTGACTAGGTGAGCCTTGTGCCAGAAGGCGAATACCTCCCATGCTTTCTTAAAGTTGAGAAAAACCGTGGAAAAGCGCATCCGAAACGAACTGCATGTTTCAACCCTCAGTGCATATTTAGCGGCTCGTGTTGCACCTAGGGGACTTTGTATTTCTATAAAAGCAGCCACAAGTCATATGTCCGCTAAAAATATCGCTCAATGGCATGAAATCCTTACAAAAGCCTCTTTGGATCTTACCCGCACTGTTCAAAACTATTACCAGCATGCTGTGAAAGACTCTCTAAACACGGAACGACAACTGTACGCGAGTGCTGACCTCAGTATACATGAAATTCCCGAATTGGAAAGGTATAAAGCGAAGAAGCTAAGTACGATTTACGACAAGAAATGTAAAAAGTTGCTTCGTGACGGCGTGGACCGCTCGTTGTTCCCAAAACAGGTAATAACGGCGTTCCCGACAAACTCGTTTCCTGAGCTGGATAATAGCACGCCGCCGTCCACCAACGTAGTGAACCTTTCGCATGTAAGTCTAAATAGGGACGAACTCCGCATCTTGTCACAGGGCCTCACCTTTTGTCCTGCAACTGGTGGATATGACGATTTTCAAATGGCTAAGGATTTAGAGAATTTTTCACGTAACACGCACCTACGAGAATATTTTCATGACCATCCGTCCACTAGCGACAGGCAGCCAGTTGTGTTTAACAACAACCGTTGGACCCCTCCAGCTCAACGTGACAAATATCTAGATATGTATATTGAAGCCGTCCAACGCGACGTGCTTAAAGCCTACGAAAAGCAAAAGCTGTTTAAATCAAACATTTCATTTGAGGAAAGGAAAGCTATTTCATCACTGGCTAAACGCAGTGATATCGTGATAAAGCCAGCCGACAAAGGTGGTGCCGTTGTTATAATGAATAAAACGGATTATATAAGCGAAGCTCATAGACAGCTTAACAATCCGGTTTTTTATAAGCACCTAGAATATGATCCCACTGAAGAGTTTAAAGCAGTTGTCCAAGATACCGTCAATGATCTCGTAAAAGCTAATCAATTAGGCGACAAGGCAGTACGCTCCCTCGTCCCGCTCAGTCCCGTCCCTGGCAGGTTCAACTTGCTGCCCAAAATACATAAAGAAAACTGTCCTGGACGCCCCATTGTTTCGGGCATTGGCACTGTTACGGAGCAACTTTCCCGCTACGTTGACGTAATAATCACTAGCCTTCCATGTAAATTCTCGTCCTATCTCAAAGACACAAATCATTTTTTGTTGGACATTGATGAACTCGTGATACCAGATAATTCCGTGCTCGTGACATTAGGTGTGGTTTCACTGAATAGCAATATACCCCAAAGCGATGGCATCCAAGCAGCAATTCAAGCGTACGAAGAATTATCTGATGAAAAGCCCATTGGAAGTGATACATTAGCTACCTTACTGAAATTAATCTTACAGCTTAATAATTTTGAATTTGATGGCTCCCACTACCTTCAAGTAAGTGGAACATCAATGGGCACTCGCAATGGACCTAATTACGCTAGCCTTTTCATGTCTGTTCTGGAAAATGATTTTATGAGAAACCGCGCGTTAAAGCCTCTTTATTATAAGCGATTTATAGATGACATTTTTTTTTATTTGGCCCCATAGTGAAAATGAACTTGTATCTTTTATAGCTGATTTCTACACTGTTCACCAATCTATTTCATTTTCGCATGAATGCTCTCGTTCTACCGTTAACTTTCTGGACGTCACAGTTTGCATCTCTGACAACAAACTAACCACTAGGCTTTACAGGAAACCTACAGACAGGCACCGTTATCTTCACTTCAAAAGTTCACATGTTAAACATTGGAAGACCAGTATACCGTACAGTCAGGCGCTCCGCTTTAAGAGAATTTGCTCTGAGCAGTCATACGTTTATGCAAACTGCGTAGAACTCCGCGAATCTTTGATCCAGCAGGAATACCCAGCCCGCATTGTTGAGGATGCCGTCAAAAGAGCCGATGCGCTGAATCGCAAGGATTTGTTCAGCGCTAAAAAGCAACCATCCGTTCAGGCACAAAGTAATCTAGTTCTAACACACTCAGCATCGGTGCCAAACGTTTCCTCAATTCTCAAAAAACATTTCAACATACTAGCGCAGAGTGCTCATCTTAAAGTAATCTTTCCATTGCCACCTCGGGTAGTCTTCAGACGGTCTCGCAATCTGCATGACATCCTAACTTCATCTAAAACAAGGGTTCCCGATAATGTTGGTTGTAGACCTTGCAAAAAACCACGATGCAAGGTTTGCGCGCATATGACGACGTCACACATTGCTAAAAGCACTGCTTCTGATTTCATCTATAAAATTAAAGGAAATTTTACGTGTGACACTTACAATTGCATCTATTTGCTCGAATGTTCCGTCTGCAAATTACAGTACATTGGACAAACCGAAACGCCCTTCAGATATCGCTTTAACAACCACAAATGCCATGCTGCCACCATTCCTAACCTTCCGCTATCAATACGCGTGCACATTCCGGGCCACTCATTTGATAGTATTACAGCTACAATCCTTGAATCGGGTTTCCGTTCCCACCACGAAAAGGAGCTTCGAGAATCGTATTTAATCTATAAGTTTAAAGCCGTCACTTGTGGTATGAATGAAAGCGCTGGCAAACTTTCATTTTTACCCATTTAGCTTCCTAAACACCCTTGACTACCACCGCTATTATTGCCGCTATGCTTTCACGCAGATACATTAGTTCCCTGTTTCAGCTTTGTTGTCGGATCATGACAAGATGTTATACCCGCGTTTATGTTTATCGAGAACTTGCTCGCAGTTGTACCTATGACGCGTATTGATGCTTGTGCCAGTGATACACACGTTATGTGGCTTCATAATTTTTACTCATTGTTAATGATTTTTTATTCGTTTCGCCTTCGCACGCTTGTAATCTCATTTTTTTTTCTTGTCTTATCACGCGCACTGTTTCCCACGTGCTTTTAACAACCGCTTGTCAGCCATTAACAGCGCCATGATACGTTACTGGCCTTTTTATATTGCGTTACCGTCGCATGTTCACATCACTCCGACGAAGGCCGGTCCCGCGGCCGAAACGTCAGTCCTTAACAAAACAATTTTTCCTACGTGCTTGATTTTTTTGAACTTTTACTTCCGGGTCCTATGTTAGCACTTCATTGTGTATATATATATATATATATATATATATACATATAATACTAACATGTGCCAGCTCACGCCCATAGCACCGATGGCGCTTATTTTTAATCGCTAGTTCTGTGGAACTGTGTGTCCAAATTTACGTATATATGAACAATTGTAATGAATAAATTATTTAAATCATTCACTTTCTGTTTCTGACTAAAAGGTGCGTCAGTCGCCCAGTACTTTCAATATTTTGTGTGGGAGTAATTTGAATTTGCTCATGAAGTATGAATCCCGCTGTTCGCGCTCCCGTGTGTTCTGAAGACCGCATCATACTTCATAAAGAAATTCACGCCGCTCACCCACAGAATTAACGACAGCCCTGGGTGACTGAAGTGTCCTCGCAACCTGTCTTAGAAGGCAGAAAGTGAAATAATGAATATTTGTGCGAACGTGAGTTCGGACACATTGGACGATCAATCTAGCGCTTGAAAATAAATGCAATCGATGCTACGAGTGTGAGTCGATTCTGAAGCGCCAAGACTTCTAGAGATGGTCCACAAGAACATGATTGATTGATTTGTGGGGTTTAACGCCCCAAAACCACCATTTGATTATGAGAGACGCCGTAGTGGAGGGCTCCGGAAATTTTGACCACCTGGGGTTCTTTAACGTGCACCCAAATCTGAGCACACGGGCCTACAACATTTCCGCCTCCATCGGAAATGCAGCCGCCGCAGCCGGGAATCGAACCCACGATCTACGGGTCAGCAGCCGAGTACCTTAGCCACTAGACCACCGCGGCGGGGCCCACAAGAACAGGTCTCAATCGCGTACTTTTGCAGTTTGACACTTAGTGCAGCAGAAGTAAAATACATTTTCAGCATTTTTGCCCTCGCATTCCGCCTTAAAATTTTATAAGTAACAATAGTACACCTGGACGAATGAATGAAAACTGAAAGCTCTTCCCTTGTTTACACGGCCCGCATCATACCACGACAAAAAATATTTTATTTCATAGGCTGATAAGTTTCACAGATGCCCCTGAATTACCTGCCCTAAACTAGCGATGGTGAAAGCCGGTGCCTTCCGCAGCGTGTTTCCAGCCAGAGCCGGGCCACCTGCGCCCACTCCTTGCACGCAGGTGCAGTCTAGCCCGGCCGCAGTCGAGCGAAGACAGGCACAATGCTCAGAAGGTGGAATGAGAGGGCAAGAGCGAGGAAGAGTACAACGTCTCGAAAGATCCCCTCGCCACTGCTTCGGTAGGCGCAGCGCGGGCACAATTTTTGACCCAGTGGTGACACCTGGGGGGACACTTCCTCAACTGCCACATTGTCTATGATTCCTGGCAATGACATTTCCGTGAGGGCTTTGTGCTGCCGCGGTGGATTTCCTGAGTGCGTGAGTGACGTTGGCGGTTTTAATTATTGGAATGAACGTAAAACATGCGTTGCTGAAGTCGGGATCACTTCTGTTATTTTTGCAGCTGTGAAAGCAAGATATCATGTCTCAGAGTTGGGGAATCAATGACGCGTCGACCACCGTGCATTTGACGAGTGCGTGTGCGACGTTGGCCGTAGTAAGTAACTGAATGAACCGCACGTTGCAGAAGTCGGGGCGCATTCTCTTGCTGTGTGCGCAGCTGTGCAATCAAGAGATGGTGGTTTAGTATTAGGGACGACGCGTATGAATGCCTAAGGGGAAGTGAATTTGTGAGCCACGTTTCATATACGTCGGACTCGTGTCGCGCCGAAGTACGGATTATCTCCGTAGCTGTTCGTACCTAGTCGACTACGCACAAGGACGCGTTTTCTGGGGAAACTGAATAGAGTCCGCATGAAATGTCTGGTGCTGACACAGCTAGGGGAAGCGTAGCGTCCCCGTCGTCGTGCGTGGTCGACGCGGCACGATCAGCTGTGTAGAAAGCCTACTTCAGAGATATGATTGTTGGGGATGACCAGAAAAGGTAAGCGCACCGTCTGCGGTGACTCTTCAATGTCCTCAAAAAACGCGTCGTTTTGCGCAGCCGACAAGGTACGCACAGCTACGCTAATATTCTGTGCTTCGATGACACGAGTCCGACGTATATTGAAACGTGGCTCACAAAATCACTTCCCCTTAGGCATTCATACGCGTCATCCCCTAATACTGAGACATGGTCTCCTAATTGCACAACTGCGCACACAGAAAGAGAGCGCGCCCCGACCTCTGCAAAGTCGTGGTTCATTCCGCTAATCAAAACGGCCAACGTCGCATACGCACTCGCGAAATGAACCGCAGACGACATGCACCATGAACGACACAAACTCTCTCTGAGTAGTCACAACTACAAAGATGAATTTGTCAGCCAAATCTCGCGGCAGTCTGGCAACAACCACGCCCAAGTCTTGCAAGTGAGATATGCAACGCAAAACAGCAAATCGCAAATGTGATTGTGAACCAATCTTTAAAGATTGCCAGATTCTATGCCCTTACGCTGAACAACGCCAACGGGAAATTTTTGAGGATATTTGCTTCCAAGAAAGCGGAGAATGTTGTGTCAGCGTGGCTTCAATATCGCTGCGAAAAATGAATTGAAGTACCTCTCGAAAAGGCGACTCGGCAAGCTAAGAATAATTTGTTTTGTGATACTTTCACTCATTGTCTTTTCCTGTATATATTGACGTGTAAATGAAATAAAACTTCGTTGTTAGTCAGCGCCGTGTCTGTGTCTTCTCGTCTCCATCCAGTTCCAGCGCTGTTACTTCTTTCTTTTTCAGTATGTACCAACCAGGCCAATTCGAGCCGCTAACACAGTAGTACATGAATTCACCTAGTTTTAGTGTTTTACATTTCTCCCATGCGTCAAGTTGACTCAAGCTATTTTGTCACGAAAGAAAAATCAGCAATATTTCAGCAGTTACGTTTCACTACCTTCAGCTTTTAGTATCATCGTTTCAAATCGAGTCGCGAAGTTCAAAAGAGTTCGTTCTTTCATTTTGAACGAAACCATAAGACAAAAATAAAGAAAGCCACAAGTGCGTTTGCCCCCCCCCCCCCCACAAGCACGAAGGCTAGGCAAATCCATGTGCTACCTATAATTTACACGGTCGCTAAACGACTGTAGCACCAGAGTTCCTTCTGGTTAAATTTAGGAAAATCTATAGTATGACCTCAACGACAGTCAGGTGAGGCTCCGCAGCAGTCCCCTTGCAACGTCACGCAGCAGCAATCTCCGGAGGGCCACGTTATCAGTTGAACGCCTTACTGGGTAAAGCAGCCGATGACAGCCTTAGGCGTAAAGAAGCATAGTGTTCATAATTGTTTCAGCGACGATGACCTGCCAACACATGCGAAGACGGACGCATCGAGTTGCCCAGTGGACATCAGAATCGACAATAGAGTGAGCTTTAGCAGTGAACCAAAATAGGTGCACCAAGTAGCTGGGCCCTAAGCAAACCGATAGAATAAGGTGAGAATGAGCGCTTCAAAAGCCAATTTTTTATGTCAATGGATCTCAATGAAATTCGCTGAATACGTTTCTTCGCGAGTTTCCATTAATTCGCCCCAATTACAGGCTAGAGAGATACGAAGATTCTTTACAAATTAATTTTATAGATCGTCCCGACTCTCCAAGCTGGCTTCTCATAATTACTTACAACATTGGGACATTGGGAGTGATTGCCAACATTTACGTAGAGTTATAGTGGCTAGAAACGTTTTTGTAGTGTCGTGAACGTGCGATATCCCCAGCGGCGAAGGAGAAACCGGATTCTATGCACCTCGTGGCAGCTCTCTTCATTGCTGGCGCGTTGAGTTCAGAATGACACGGTGGATGGAGGGGTTTTGCGAAGGCTCCCAATCGACTGCGCAGATAAGTAATTTTGCTGTTTTGAGCTTGCTTTTATAACTGATAAGGCAGCAGTGTAATGCTTTAGAGCACTAATTACATTGTATATCTACAGGGGTGTTCAGTCACTTGGTATTTACTCGTTTGTTTGTAAGTGTGTTTAACCTTCCACCCCGTGGGGGCTGGTGGGTGCACGTACACTGAACAAGGAAATTTTGGTACTAAAGCTTCGACTTTTTTTTGGTTAGGGCAGGGTTCGTCGTACGCCGTGTTTTGTAATTACGTAGTGGGGCGATTTAGCAGGATATTTGGTGTTGAAAAGCCATATTTCAAAAAATTGGAAAATGTTCCGAATGCGGAGTGGGATTGAAAATAAAGCTAGTGCAGACGCGAACGCAGAGGAGGCGGACGCCAAGTGTAAGCATTGTGAGGTCGGGGAAAAAATGGGAGAAAATGATGGTGTCCCAGGGTGAACTGCTAAGAGAATAGCCGAGCTGGAGACTGTGTTGGTGACAGAGCAAAACAAAAACGATGGTTATGGAAGAAAGGCTTAGGTAAGCCAAGAAGATATTGGGTGAACAACAAGAGGTCTTAGTACAGAAGGACAGGACACCGGCACCTAGAACGGCGGAGAAGACAGAAAAAAAAACTGGTTTGAAAAAAAAACAAGGTCAACCGGTTCAATGGTCACAAGAGCCAACTTCAGCGAAGTAGGGGTAGTGGTGGAAGGAGATAAAGCAGCTACTGGTGCAAGCACAAGTAACCTCGAATTGCAGGACACTCTAGTAGAAAAATAGGAGCACTTGATAATTGCCAGGGACTCGAATTTAAATCGCTGTGCAGAAGCAATGAAAGAGAGGTTAGAGGCGACCAACCAGTCTCAGTCGGAACCTTCGCAAGACATAAGCTGGAATAAATCATGAGGCTAGCAAGCACAAAAATCACAACTAAAGCTAATGTACGAAACCTCGCAATAATTATGGATAGTCGGAGCGATGTCATAAATGAAAACTCGGTAGGACTAGTGACCACATTAGCGAAAGGGGCCGATGACATGCGCGCCATTTCCCCTCAGGTAAAAGTAGTAATTTCTTCATTTATTTATTTACTCAGATACCTACAGCGCCGAACTGGGCACTATTGTAGGGGGGAAACAAACAGGAAAAGATACAGGTAGTATATACAACATGAAAATCAACAAAACATAATGTAAGAATAAAGATATCATCAGCACTCTAAACATAAATAACATTACAAAAAGACTAAACATCACGTTACTAAGAAGTTGATACAGGTTGTACAACACGAAAAAGCAACAAAACATAATATTAAAGCAAACTGTTAAACATAAATTAACTTTATATATATAACCTCATATGAAAGACAGAGTAAAAAACAGAACTTCACAGAAGCTGTAAATGGTGAGCTGAAGTTCAAAATATCCCACATATGTTATGTAAAACATAGTTGAACAAACCCTCTGCGAGGACTTCATCAAAGGAAGTCGGCAACGACGGTACAACTTCATTCCAGAGACAATTCCAGTCATGGGCTGTCCTCGGAAAAAAAGAATGTTTATATAGGTTAATCCGACACTATATTTTCTAACCTTCAAGGAATGGTCTACGCGGGCAGATCTATAGGTAGGATCAAGTATGTAGGTTTCTTTCCTTAAGCTCGTTGCACCTATAAAAATTTTTGGAACAGTTTCAGGCGCATGTATTTCCGCCTGTCCTGCAAAGACGGCCATCCAAAATTGTCCCGTATATCGGAAAAGCTTTTTCTGAAATCATAGTTCGATGACACAAATCGTGCTGCACGCTTTTGGATGCGCTCTAATTCGTCAATATATGTCTTTGTGCCGGGGTCCCAAGCGGAACATTCATATTCCAATAAAGTGCGAACATTTGAAAAGTAAAGAACTTCGTTTAATTTAGGAGGAGCTTGCTTGAAGTTTCGCCTTAGGAAGTTTAGGACCCGACTAGCCTTTGCTGCTACGTAATCAATATGGTCATTCCAGGAAAATTCATATTTGTATAAAACCCCTAAATATTTGTAACTGGGTACAATCGCGAGGCTTTCGCCATCAAGAGAGTATTTTGTATTTAAAGTATGACGTTTTGTAGAAAACTGGACATTGTTACATTTAGAAAAATTTAGTGTCATATTTCACGTATTGCACCATAGTTGTATCTTGTCGAGGTCACATTGTAGTTGTACACTGCCATTCAAAATATCAATTTCACGGTAAAGACAACAGTCATTGGCATACAATCTGAGACGCCTTGATACTCCTTCGCCTATATCATTGATAAATATCAAAGAAAGAAGAGGCCCGAGAACAGATCCCTGAGGAACACCTGACAAGACTGTTTTATGTGATGAGGTCGTTGCGTTAAGAACAACACACTGTTTTCGGTCAGTAAGGTAAGCCTCAATCCAATGGAAAAGAGCCATAGGATTATTAAGTGCAGACAGTGTTACAAGTAATAGATTGTGTGCTACCGAGTCGAAGGCTTTTTGGAAGTCTAAGAAAATACAGTCCACCTGTTTGCCATTATTAATCGGCAGAGCTATATCAAGAGAAAACTCAATCAATTGAGTGTCGCATGAGAGACCTCTCCTAAAACCATGCTGTACTGAAGTGAAAAAATTGTTTTCTTGGAGATGAGCCATTAGGTTAGAGTAAATGATATGCTCTAGTACCTTGCATGAAACAATAGTGAGTGAAATAGGTCTGTTGTTTCTACTCTGTGTGTTATTGCCGCTTTTGAATATAAGAATTACATTTGCAGTTTTCCAGTCACACAGTAAAGCACCGGAATCAAATGACTTTTGATAGAGAATCCTTAGAAAAGGGGCAAACGATGCAGCACAATTCTTTAATACATAATTCGAAATGTGATCTTGTCCTGGGGCTGACTTCACATTCACTTTTCGTAGTAGCGTTATTATTCCCTCTCGCAAAATGATATATTACTCATTTGTGGTAACTTCAAAACAGTTTTCAGGCAACTTGCCTGAGAGATTTACTGTACGAATACAGATTCAAAGAAGTTATGAACTTTCGAGCCTTTCTTGTAAGGTCAACGGCATACTTATTGCCATTTATAATATCTGAAATAAGATCCTTCGCCATTCACTTGGTTCTGACGTACTTCCAGACTTCTTTTGGGTTAGCTTTTGATTTTTCGCCCATTGCATCTAGATACGCGCTTTCTGCCTCGCGCATTTCTTTTGCTTTATTTTTACCAAGTTCCTTCATCTTACTGAAAAGGTCTGGATTCGGCGATTTGCAGTACCTGAGATATAGGCGATGTCGTTTATTTATCAATGCTCGAATATTTCTAATAATCCATGTTTTATCTGCCTGACGCTTAGATGTGATTACTCGAGATGGAACGAATAACTTTATGAGCGATAAAAGTTTGGTTTTCAATAGGTTCCATGCAGATTCTGTCAAGAGCAGAAATGTGCTGTTTGAAAAAAGGCAGACATTCGTCAAGCTCCTGTGTTAGTGAGGCATAATCGGCTCTATCCTATTGGAACACGTGTCTGAAAGGAGGAATATGGTAACATTTTAGAACACAAGATAGGTGTGTAAGAACAATTTCATGGTCGCTTGTACCGGCTAATAAATTAACAGAACTAACGAGAGTGCGTTCAGAACAAAACAACAAGTCTAGCTTATTTGCACTATTTGGGGCTATTCTCTTGGGAGTTTGTACAAATTGGAACAGGGTATGTGCATTAATAATTCCAAGAAAGGCAGAGTAAATAGGTAACGAAGTGTTTATTTTCGGCTGGTGAAGAGCTAGTCAATATTTGTAAAGTTAAAATCTCCTCTAAGAACGGTATACGTTGCATCTAAGGACAGTAGTATGTTACTTAGGTCGAATATTCATTGAGGAGTATCGGAAGCAGGTGGTCTGTAAAACGACCCAAATGCTATCGAAGTGCCATTAGATAGAGTGACCTTGCACCAGGCTGTCTCACATGACGCACTGATATGCACGATACCGGAGGTACCTGTGCGAGACGGTAACCTTCAAATACCGGTTGTCAACGCAAACAAAGACATATGGCAGATGAGTCGAGAGAGAGGCTTTGAGGTTGTGGGAATAAACAGACATGTAGGGTGGTTTTCAACGAGACAGAATTCAGTTCGATTGGAGGCTAGGTCATGAGGTGGGTTGGTGACTTACAGGATGCGCAGTAGCTTTTTTGGGGGGCACGCGGGCCCTTCGGGCTCCAAGATAGCTAGTGACGAGGAAAAAAACCAGGGGGACTTTTTGACAGGTAGTATAGACAGACACGATTCCAAAGTGGCAGCAATATCTAAGACACGAAGAGTACGGGAGAAAAGTCGACGTAGCCACGAGGGCCGAGCCAATTAAGACGTTGGGAAAATTAACATGCAGGGTTGCAGGACTATGCTGAAGTGGAGAGAGATGAAAAAACAGCTAAGTTAGGAGAAGTTGATGGTGTGTTGGTTTGTAGAGACACATCTTAGGGGCACTGCAACAACCACCTAGCAATCTTGACTGCGCATGGGAATATTGTAATAGAACATAAGGCAGCAAAAAGGGCTTCGGTAATCAGGCATTCATCCATATATGTACAGACTTGCAAAGGGTGAAACAGGAGTGCAGGGAACATTTATATAAAGGGAAGGTGGCAGGGCAGATGACGCTCCTGGCTATTGTATGTATGTGGACAGGGGCAAAAATCAGAGCGGAAAACCAAGAAATGGGGCAGGGCTTAGAAAATGACATTAAAAACAGAAGAAGAGAGTGAGGTAATTAAACTAAGAGATATGAATGTACACACAGAAGATTTAGATAGATATACTGACTCGAAAGGTAGAATGCTAATGGGTATCCGTGAGAGGCATGACTTAATCATTTGCAACAAAACCGAGAAGTGCGAAGGGCAGATAACATAAGACGTGGGGAGGCTGCAGTCGACAACAAATCATGCAGTGATGTCACATAACATTTATGATAGGTAAGGGTAGTGAGCATAGATGAATATGAGTTCAGAAGCTTAAGCAGTGACCACAAACACATCAAGCTTAGTTTTGGAAAAGAAATGAAAATTGGAAGGAGGCATTATAAGCAACCAATGGGTAATATTTATTCAGAAGAGCAAACAGAAATAGATACAAAAAAGATGGAGAAAATATTCACAGAGGATACTAAACACAGTAAACGTACACAACTCTAACTCGATTGTTTGAGTTAGAGCTTGCTTAGGTATGAGTCAAATCAACAGAAAAATGGAGACACAAACCGGAGTGCTGGTGGAATGAGGAAGTTAACATAGCCAAATTAAGACGTCAGGAAGCCTCTAAAAAGCAGGTATGGTAAACAGAGGGGTGAACCAGAAGATGATGTAAAAAAACTGTATAACTTTTTAGTAAAGGGTAGCGTTCAATCTGATCAGGGAGAAGATTAGAAAAAAAGAAAACTCAATAGATGGCGGAAGTAAACAAAAAGAATAGAAAGGCAGCTGCAAAGTTCTGAAACCATCTCAACTCTCTGGGTAATAAGACAAGCATGGAACAGAGGCTCATAACTACAGTTTAAGGGGTTAAGATAGAAGGGAATGAGGCAAAAAATTATATAAGAACAACAATGACAGAAAAAGTTGAACACCAAGAAAGCACTGCGTGCACCATATCAGATGAGCATGGACCAATTAGCGCAGTGGCTGCATTGGTAGAAGGAGAGGGGGAAGGGCAGAGAAGAGGGTTTTTAAAAGCACATCAACTAGCCCTAACGGCATCCCCTTTGCGCTAACAAATAAAGTAGGACCAAACTATGAGCAAACTATAACAGAGGCAGCGAGCAAATCAATAATAGATAGTGAAGCCCGAATGGGTGGAAGCTTAGCAGTATGAGCTTGATCTATAAAAGAAAGGCAGACAAAGCAGATATAAACAGCCACTGTCTTGTAACGGTGACATCAGTAGCTTACAGGCTCGTGATGCTGATGGTAAAGGAAAGACTACAGACATGGATGGGGAGTGAGGAGCTGCTGGGATAACCACAATATGGGTTCCGTAAATGAAGGAGGTTGGAGGACTATCTGTTTTAATATATGCAGTGTTTTCGAATTGCGGAACAAGAACACAAGTCCATGTGGTTGGCATTTCTAGATACCAAGGGAGCTTACGATAGTGCTATTAAAAAGACTTGTGCGGTATACTGGACATACTATATTTGGAAGATTGAAACACTAATTTTCTAAAGGAGATCTAGAAAAGTACTAAGGTAATTATAAATTGGGAAGAACAGGTATCCAAACCTATAGAAATACAACGCGAGCTTCAACAGGGATGTCCCTTATTGTCACCTTTGTTAATTATGCTGTAGGCACAGGGACTAGAAGCCAAATTAAATGGGAGTCGACTCGGCTTCAGATCTGCACGGATTGATAGACATCTGCGATAATGAGGGATATAGGTAAAATTTGAAGTTCAGTAGGATAAAAATTCGGCATTCAAGTATTTAATGAAAATGAAGGCAGTGGGCATTAGATACAGAAAATCACGCTATAAATAGTAAATAAATACAAAGGTTTGGGCACATTGATAAATAACTGTGCTGCGTACCTAAGGGAGTATGAAAGATACGTATAATGACTAAGGGTAACATGAATACAGCTGTAATGAAAAATAGCGCGCCATGGAACTACAACAGGTATGGCAGTGTGATAGGGATTTGCAAAGGTGTCAGGGTTTGACGTTAGGTAATGCAGTATTCTGCATGAGGTCAGAACTTCAATCAAGATTATAAATTTAAAAAATGTGGCTTAGGTAGACTTGCTTTGGGAGCCTACGGAAACACTACAAATCAGGGGGTACAGTGTGTCATGGGATGAACATCGTTCGAGTGCAGGGAAGCTAGCAGCAAGATAGGACTAAAGGAGAGATTGAGAAAAATAGGAGAGGAGTGTTGGACCAGGAAAGATTTCAGCTACTTGTACATGAAGAATGTTGATACTAAATGAAAGAAGCGAATTAAAATATTAGGAAGCAAGTATTTCGACAACAGCAGAATACCAAGCTAAAAGAAAACATCCATTAAGCAGTAGGTGAACACTACTGTCTGATCGTACCGGCTTAAAGCCGGTACGCACCGATGATCTCACCAGAGAAGGATTGGCCACCCTGGTGCAGTATCTGGCCACCCCCTCCCGTAGGCATTCGTCAATTAACTCACGGCCCTCAGTCCCCACCAGCTGCAGAGCAACTGACCACGGCGGCGGTCAGATCTGCAAAGCAGCAGAGGGTGCTAGGAATCTCTGGATACGGACAGGCCACCATTGGAACTTGAACTTAGCAACGCTTAACGTTAGAACGTTATCTAGTGAGGGAAGTCTAGCTGTATTATTCGAGGAGCTAGAAGGCATTAAATGGGATATAATAGGGCTGAGTGAGGTTAGGAGGACAGATGAGGCCTATACTGTGCTACAGAATGGGCACGTCATTTGCTATCGGGGCTTGGCAGACAGAAGAGAACTGGGAGTAGGGTTCCTAATTCACAGAAACATAGCTGGCAACATAGAGGATTACTATAGCATTAATGAAAGGGTGGTAGGCATTGTAATTAAACTGAATAAAAGATACAAAATGAAGGTAGTACAGGCTTACGGCCTACATCCAGCCATGATGACGCTTCAGTTGAAAGCTTCTATGAAGACGTGGAATCGGCAATGAGTAAGGTGAAAACACAGTATACTATAGTAATGGGCGACTTTAATGCAAAGGTAGGGAAGAAGCAGGCTGGAGACCAGGCAGTAGGAGATTATGGCATCGGCACTAGAAACGCCAGAGGAGAGCTACTAATAGAATTCGCAGAACGCAATAATCTGCGTATTTTGAATACCTTCTACCGAAAACGAGAAAACCGCAAGTGGACATGGAGGAGCCCTAATGGCGTAAATAAGAACGAAATAGACTTTATAATGACTGCACACCCAGGAGTCGTGCAGGATGTGGAAGTGGTTGGCAAGGTAAGATGCAGTGACCATAGAATGGTACGGGCTCCAATCCGCCTAGACTTGAAGAAGGAACGACAGAAACTGATACGCATGAAGCCAATCAATGAGCTAGCACTGAGAGGGAAAGTGCAGGAATTCAGAGTGTCACTGCAGAACAGGTACTCTGCTCTTAGCGAGGAAACCAACCTTAGCGTAGATACAATGAATGATAATCTGACGAGTATCATCACGGAGTGTGCAGTGGAAGTTGGAGGCAGGGTAGCTAGACAGGACACCGGCAAGCTTTCCCAGGAAACGAAGAACCTAATTAAGAAGCGTCAAATCATGAAAATGTCAAGTACAACAGAGAAAATAGAACTGGCAGAGCTTTCGAAGCTGATTAATAGACGTAAAGTATGCGATGTAAGAAGGTATCACATGGCGAGAATTGAGCACGCTCTGAAAAACGGAGGAAGCGTCAAAGCAGTGAAGAGGAAACTTGGGATAGGCAAAAGGCGGATGTATGCACTAAGGGACAAAGAAGGCAAATTAACTACCAATATGGATAGGATAGTTAAAATAGCGGAGGAGTTTTACAGAGATCTATACAGTAGCCGAGACAACCACGACCTTAATACTATAAGAACTAGCAGTAACCCAGACGACACCCCACCGGTAATGATAGAAGAAGTCAGAAAAGCTTTGGAGAGCATGCACAGAGGCAAAGCTGCTGGTGAGGATCAAGTAACATCAGATCTGCTGAAAGATGGAGGACAGATTGTGTTAGAAAAACTAGCCACTCTATTTACGAGGTGTCTCCTGACGGGAAAAGTACCAGAGTCTTGGAAGAACGCTAACATCATCTTAATACATAAGAAAGGAGATGACAAGGACTTGAAGAATTACAGGCCGATCAGCTTGCTCTCTGTAGTATACAAGCTATTTACAAAGGTAATTGCTAGCAGAGTAAAGAAAACATTAGAATTCAATCAACCAAAGGAACAAGCAGGATTTAGAACAGGCTACTCAACAATTGACCACATTCATACTATCAATCAGGTAATAGAGAAATGCTCAGAGTATAACCAACCACTATACATAGCCTTCATAGATTACGAGAAGGCGTTTGATTCAGTAGAAATATCAGCCGTCATGCAGACACTGCGGAATCAGGGCGTAGATGAAATATATATAAACATTCTGGAAGAAATCTACAGGGGATCAACTGCTACCATAGTGCTTCATAAAAAAAGCAACAGAATACCAATAAAGAAGGGTGTAAGGCAGGGGGACACAATCTCTCCAATGCTATTCACTGCGTGCTTACAGGACGTTTTCAGAAGTCTAGAATGGGAACAGTTAGGGATAAGAGTTAATGGAGAGTACCTCAGTAACCTGCGCTTCGCCGATGACATTGCATTGCTGAGTAACTCAGGGGACGAATTGCAACTCATGATTACGGAGTTAGACAAGGAGAGCAGAAAGGTGTGTCTTAAAATTAATCTGCTGAAAACGAAAGTAATGTACAACAACCTCGGAAAGGAGCAGCGCTTTGCGATAGGTAATAGTGCACTTGAAGTTGTAAAAGAATATGTCTACTTAGGGCAGGTAATAACCGCAGAGCCTAACCACGAGATTGAAGTAACCAGAAGAATAAGAATGGGGTGGAGCACATTCGGCAGGCACTCTCAAATTATGACAAGTAGATTGCCACTGTCCCTCAAGAGGAAGGTATATAACAGCTGTATCTTGCCGGTACTTAGCTACGGAGCAGAAACCTGGAGACTCACAAAGAGGGTTCAACTTAAATTGAGGACGACGCAGCGAGCAATGGAAAGAAAAATGGTAGGTGTAACCTTAAGAGACAAGAAGAGAGCAGAGTGGATTAGGGGACAAACGGGAGTTAAGGATATCATAGCTGCAATAAAGAAAAGGAAATGGACATGGGCCGGGCATGTAGCACGTAGACAGGATAACCGCTGGTCATTAAGGGTCACCAACTGGATTCCCAGAGAAGGGAAGCGGGGTAGGGGGAGACAGAAGGTTAGGTGGGCAGATGAGATTAAGAAGTTTGCGGGTATAAATTGGCAACAGCAAGCACAGGACCGGGTTAAATGGCGGAACATGGGAGAGGCCTTTGTCCTGCAGTGGACGTAGACAGGCTGATGATGATGATGATGATGATGAACAAAACAAAGGGGGACATGTGGAACATTAGAATGCTTACAAAATCATCACTGGATACCTACTGAACTTTCAAGGAAAAAATTGCAAAAAGCCTATTATGATTCTCGGGGCTGTTCGAGGCTCGAACGGGAGTATGGCCGACCAAAACGTACCGAGCCACATACGAAGGCATAAAAACGTTAATTAGTGCGTGTGCAGAGGTGGAGGAAATGCTGAACATTTGAGAATGTTCCGTAAAGGGCTCCACCCTATACACCCGAACCCAGCAAGCTCAGTGCTTTCTGCCTTATTGAAAAGCGCCTGGCGCCATCTAAAGCAAGCACGGCAAAGCAGCACCCTCAACTGCCATGCGAGCAGACGCTCTGCAAATCAAACGCGAAACTTCACTACCTGAAGCCAGCTGTAAGCATATTTCGCGCTATTTCTGTACTAAAATTTTGTGCGGATTTCCCGTGAAACGTGGAGGAGGCCTTCCTGGACAGTTCAGAATGTCTGCAGCACGTGCATTGCAGACTGCGGAAGCAGCTTATGAGGTACGTATTATCCGACTGAAAGAAACGAGAACAGTGTTAACTGTGGCGTGCCTTGGCTGTGACAAGGCGGAATTTGTGCCGTAAGCCGGCGTCAACGAAGCGCTAGAATCTCGCTCTAACTTACGCACTGCATGTGTACCAATTGTCAGTCATGCTGGGCACTCGGAACACACACGCGGTGCATAAGTGCCAGCCAGAACAAGATTTTAAAATGCTATGGTGATGCAGGTTGAACTCACATGTAGATTCGCCTTGTGACAGTCAAGGTATGTCTCTGTTCGACCGAGTAGAATGCCATACTTTCGGCGCTGTTCCCATCTCTATGGATTGCGATAGTAGGCTGTCACAGCTGTACTAAACATGCGCGGGGCGTGCATCTACGCGTGAGTCATAATACGTATATCCTATTATTGACATTCGGCCTACGAAAGAGCACGGAAATAGTTTTGTGCCGCATACTACAGGCATACTGCACGCAAATCGCTGCTGTAAAGTGGAGTGGCAGAAGTCGCGCTTGAATAAACACAATAAGTATACTTGTACACTTTACTGGGCTCGTGATTTTTCCTGTCTATTGCGATTATATCCTAAGGCGGCGGAGCTCAGCTTTTTTGTTGTGGACGGAAATCTGTTCAATCGCAAAACACTACACCGCCAGGACTCCCGCGATGCACTGTGAACTTCACGGGCAGTGCTCAGCAATCTGCCTCGTGCGCTGGTTGTTGTCGCATCAGGTGACAGCGCAGTTGCACCATATGACATTTTATAAGCGGGCGCAGCGTGAACAGGTGCTTTTTCGCATTTTAAACTTCCAGAGCCCCTGCATGCCATGCTAGCGAGGTGCGCCTTGGCAGTTCCAAACAAATTATTGCGTCTCTGGAACGGAGGGTATACCACCGAAGGTGCCTGGGTGCGAGGTTGGCGTGCTCTCGTGTATAGTCAAAGATAATGGCGCGAAACTTTCAAAGCATTTGCGTTTAGGGATAGTGAGGGCAAAATAGACTTTCAACGGATAGAATTTACCAGGAAGAGGCTAACTAATTGGTGGCTACTATCGAGGCACCAGTGAAATTCAGCCCTTCGGCGTATAGTTATAGTACTTAACTTTTTGGCTGGGTGGCGTGAGGCGCCGCCCGATCTAAAGGGCCCAGCCGAATACATCCATTCAGTCATCCAGCGTTGGCGAGTGGCGAGTGGTAGCAGCGGTTGTGGCGGGGTGCACCTGGCGTGGCAGCGCAACAGCGTCATGGTCTCACAAAATGCTACCCAATACATTTACTATAGCAGCTGATTTGAATGCTCACTGTTATCTCAGAGACAGACCAATGAGGTAGACAGTAAAAATTCTATTTTTGTGAAAAGTCTTTTACAGAACTGCGTATGCAGCTGAGCACTGGCAGACTGACGTATTTTTTGCTGTGCACGTAATTTAGCTGCCTTGACCGGGCATTTTCCCCACAATGAAGCTTTAAATGCGCCGTATTTTTTTTGAAGTACCTAAATTGCGGAAAATGCTTTTAAGTGTTTTTATATGTCGGTCATCATCCCGGCTGCGGCGGCTGCATTTCCGATGGAGGCGGATGTAGGCCCTGTGTGCTCGAATTTAGGTGCACGTTAAAGAACCCAGGGTGGTCGGAATTTCTGGAGGCCTCCACTATGTCGTTTCTCATAATCATATAATAGTTTTGGGACGTAAATTTCACATACCAATCAATTATATGTCGGTCATCTAACCTCGCACGTACGTGAGGGCGGTAGTTGTCTTCTGCTTATCCTGGCATAAACCAAAATTACCAAATGAGTACGTGAGTATATGACGAACTCGAGTGGCAGGTCACGAAATGTATAACATGATATTGTGCGCCGCACGCAAGATTGAAAAGTGGCATTAGACGCCTGTCCATCGGAAACATTCAATGGATGAAAAGAATGAAAATTACGTATTCATCTGGAGTAACCTATCACAAAACCCCACCGATGATCCGAGATTCTGCGGAAAGGGGCTTTAGTAGTGATGTAAGGACAACGTAGTCGCGGTATTGGCTAACCGCTTTTATAACAATGTAATGAGTGTTACAGATGCACTGCTATGACTCTATCTTAAGAGGTACATTCATTGCAAGGACTATAGCATAGAGTTCATTCGATGAAACTTGGGTATGTATTTCAGCGTGGGTATTGTATGAGATAAGATCGTGCACTATTGCCTTTTGCCGCCAATGAACTCCGTATCCCTCATGAGCCCTCGATTAGATGAACTACTCAATTATGTCAAAGGCATATATATGCATCTCCTAAAAATACCCAAAGCACAAAATCTAGTGTCGCATGAACTCTATGCCCACCATGCATAAAGTCCACAAAGATTTCGTCCATAGAAATTTTAAACACTTTTTAACCAGCACTGATATTGCACAACACACGGGCCTGTGGCAGTTGGCCTCTGTCGGAATTCGGCAACCGTGGTCAGTATCAAACCAAAGTTGGCACCAGGGATGGGCGCGGGGGGAGTGTGGAGCCCACCCTTCAAATTTGAGCCTGCCTCCCTTCTCCGTTGCTGCCCTCAAGAAGGGAACATAGTCATAACACAGTGACGAAGTTTCCCGCCTCCCTTCCCTCGGCCCCTTCAAGAAAACCACTTATTATGGATATTCAATAAACCTAATTTTTCCTCGTTTACAACTTATAGGCGCATGTGGGCGAAAAGAACGCGCTTATAGCGCAACCACAATACTTGGTGTTAACACGAGGAACCCCTCAGGGCGCTGGCTGACGCGCACAATCGAAGCGTGCCAGTGAGCAGCTACGCCTTCTGGAGGCTGTATCGTAAAATCTTTCAGTCTCGCAACCTCGTTCAGAAACAAGTTCACAACACTAGCAAAACCTCTCTAGTCACCATAGTAGAGCTTACTAGAACAGGGAAGTGCCCGGAATGGCCGCAGTACCAATGTACAAAATGTGAAGCCCAAATAGGTCAATCCACTCGTGGCGTTGTGGTCGGTAGTCTGCAATGCGGGGTCCTTTAAAGAGTTGCGCACGGCTCCGCTAAAAGGTTTAATATTCAGCTTCCATTTTTCAGCATTCAGCGTGAAACAAAGGCTAGGACAAGAGCAAAGTAGAACGCCCGCTTGTCGCTCAATACTCTCGGGTGCGAGTTGCAGCTGTAGATGGTAAACTCGTATTAGTATAACTTGTCACAGTCGTAATAGTTTGCTTTTGTTGATTGATTCGAGCCTAAGTTGCTACATACGGCTGCGAAAAGCAACGCCAAGTGTGAAATTCAGCGTTGGCTACATTTTTTTCTTTTCTGCTTCGTTTCGAAACCAAATTTCATTCGTAAGTCTCACCAGTGGTCACCTGTGTTCTTTCTGTCCTTTGTCCCTTCTGTAGTAGCCAACGTATGACGCGCCGTACTGACGTCACAGGCTACGTCATGTGCCTGTACTTATATTGGCATGCGAGCCGCTTGCTTATGACATTAAACCTTCGCCACCAACTGAGTCCAGCGTCACCTTGCTTGCCGGCTACAACAGATGGCGACGAGGGTGGGACAGGCTGCACCGAACGACGGGGGCGGATCCTGTGAGCAACGACAGCTGGAAGGCGAAAGGCAAGGTATGGCGAAGATGTGGGAATTTGACGCCTTCATAGAAGAAGGAGAAGAAGATTTCGCATCGTATGTAGAATGGTTTGGGCACTATTGCAAAGTAGCCGGCGTACAAGACGAAGAACTTAAAAAGTCAGCCTTCATCTCTGCCATAGGAAAGAAAGCGTACAAGACGCTGAAGGACCTTCTTCTACCTGCAAAACCTGAAGAAGAGACGTTCGAGGACTTGGTGAAAGTGCTGAGTGGCCACTACGAGCCTTCAAGTGAAGTCATGGCGGAGCGTTTCAAATTCAACAGGAGGTACCAAGGAGAAGGGGAGTCCGTCGCGGCATTTGCAGTCACGCTGAAGCACATGGCAGCCAAGTGCAACTACGGTACGCTTCTCGACGACGCTTCACGGGACCGGTTCGTCGCTGGGTAACGGAATTCCACCATTCAGACGGGTTTACTGAAGAGGAAGGAACTGACGTTCGAATCGGCCAGCGTTTTTGCTAAGAGCGTTGAGCTAGTGGAGCGGGAGTCGAGGGGATTCCGACCAACTGCAAATACGGATGCCGACATTCACGCTCTAAAGAAGACGGGGAAGGAACCGGAGTTTATCAGCAAGCCAAAGAACAGTTCAATGCAAAGCTGCTATTGATGCGGTCAAGAGCATGACGCCCATTGCTGCCGTTATCGTAAATTCAAATGCCATCTTTGCGAGCGCGTGGGACATTCGGCGCACATGTGCAGATGCAAGCAACCAGTGCCTGGCACCGTCCACAACGTGAGTGACAAAGCGAGCGGAGGCACAGAGCTGCTGCTGCACGGTGTGTATCTGGTGGGCACGGAACATCCATATGAAGTTGAAGTACAGATAGCGGGCCAGCTTGTGAAGATGCAAGTAGATACGGGCGCAGCCGTATCACTCGTTCCGGAATGCGTTTACCGGCAGCTAAAGCAGCCACCGCAGCTTGCGAAGTGCGAGATGAAGCTCAAGACTTACGGCGGAGCGACGCTACATGTGAAAGGCCAAGCGGAGGTCTTGGTCGATTATAAGGGACAGCGGAAAGTCCTGCCAATCATCGTGGTACCAGGAGAGAAGCCAGCAGTCCTAGGCCGCGACTGGATTGCGAACCTCGGAATGGACCTAAACAGCATTCACGAGGTGCACGCACAACCGTCTGTCGAGAGCATCCTGTCAAGCTATGCCAGCGTTTTTCACCTGGTTTAGGGTTGATGAAGGGTTACCAAGCAAAACTGGTGCTTAAGAAAGGAAGCCAGTCTTTTGCAGGGCGCGGTCTGTGCCGTATGCCATTCGTGAACCTGTCGAGCGTGAGCTAGGCAACTTGCAAAAAGAGGGCGTACTGGTGCTCGTAACCCGCAGCGACTGGGCCACGCTGCTGGTAGCTGTTCACAAGCCAGACGGCACAGTACGATTGTGTGGAGACTATAAATTGACGGTGAATCCATGTGTGAAGACCGACCATTACCCACTGCCCGCGGTGGAGGATTTGTTCACGACACTGCCCGTGGGCAAGGTTTTCACAGTTCTGGACCTTTCGACGACATATCAACAAATCGAGGTGCACCCTGAATCGCGACCCTTGCCGACTATAAACTCTTACATGGGGTTGTTCCAGTATGTTCGAATGCCGTACGGAACCTCAAGTGCACCTGCAGTTTTCCAGGCAATCATGAACGAGCTGTTGAAAGGACTACCGGGAGTGGTATGCTACCTCGACGACGTACTCATCACGGGAGCATCGCATACCGAATGCCTGGCCCGGTTGGAAGCAGTCCTGCAGGTTTTCAGGAACCACGGCGTAAAAGTGAGAAAGAAAAAATGCAAGTTTTTTTTAATTCTGTTAAATATCTTGGGCTTATCATTGACGAAAATGGTGTGCACCCGTGCGTCGAGAAGGTTGAAGCCATAAGGGAAGCACCCACACCTATGAACATCAGTGAGCTTAAAGCGTACCTCGGCATGATAACTTTTTACTACAAGTTCATGCCAAACATGTCTTCGTGGCTAAAGCCTTTGTATGTACTGCTTCAGAAAGATAAGAAGTGGGTCTGGTCCGCAAAAGAAGATAAAGCCTTCGCGGAAAGTAAGAGCCTCCTTACGCAAGCGAGCGTGCTACCATTATATGACCCAAAGAAGCCTCTTGGATTAGTCGGCGACGCCTCTCCTTACGGGGTTGGCGCAGTGTTGTTTTATGTCGTGAACGTGGAAGAAAGGCCGATAGCTTATGCGTCACGCACTTTGAGCAAGGCCAAAAGTGGCTACGCACACATAGAAAAGGAAGCGTTGGCTGTGATTTTCGGAATCAAACGGTTTCACAAGTATCTTTACCGCCGTGAATTCACCATTTATTCCGATCACCGTCCCCTGGAGGGACTGCTGGGGCAAACAAAGCCAATTCAGCAAATGGCAGCAGCACGCATGCAGCGCTGGATGCTAGTGCTAGCTGCATATCACTACAAATGAGTGTACAGAAAGGGAGCCCAAGTAGCAAACGCGAACGCGTTAACGCGATTACCGCTTCCGAACGACACCGATGAAAGCGACTACGTTCACTTCTTTTCAGCAGTAGAAGCCGTACCACTATCTGCGAAAAGGATCAGTGACGAAACCCAAAAAGACCCAGTTTTGTCTAAGGTGCTAATGTATGTTTTGAATGGATGGCCATCGTACGTGTCAGAAGACAACGTAGCCCCATTCTTCTCGCGGAAAGACGAACTGTCGGTAGACTGTGGTTGCATAACATGGGAAACTCGGGTTGTTATACCTGAAGCGGTACAATCTGACGTCTTATCGCTTTTGCATGAAGGGCATCCAGGCATCACTCGCATGAAAATGCTATCAAGAAGCCAAGTGTGGTGGCCAAAGTTGTGCGACCGCATTGAAGAAACTGCAAGAGGTTGTTCAACTTGCCAACTAACGCAGAACTCTGCGCCCCAAGTGCCGATGTTATCGTGGGGATGGCCAACCCGCAGGTGGCAGAGAGTTCACCTGGATTTAGCCTACTACAAGAACGATTGGTATTTAGTGCTTGTCGATGCGCACTCCAAGTGGGTGGATGTTCTGCACATGAAGTCCACTACAGCACAGGCGACAGTTGAAAAACTGCGCACTGTTTTTGCTGCATTTGGGCTTCCCGAGAGAATTGTGACTGACAATGGGCCGCAATTTGTGTCTGCTGAATTCACAAATTTTCTCAACTCCAATGCAGTGCAGCACACCAAGACACCACCTTACCACCCAGCTTCAAATGGCACGGCGGAGAGGCTTGTCCAGACCATCAAGCGAAGCTTCATCAAACAGCTACGGGACGAGCAGAACACGGGAGTGACTCGGGCGATGCAACATCGGGTAGACCAGTTCCTGTTCACCTACTGAAACACACCGTGTTCGACGACCGGTAAGACGCCAGCCGAACTGTTTCTCTCATGGAGGCCACGCACGAGGGTGAGCATCTTGCATCTGGAGCTAGCGAAACGTGCCGAAGCAAATATAGCTCGAACACAGGGTCAGGAAACCCATACTTCATGGAGGGAGTTTGAGGTTGGCGACAACGTTCGTGTGCAAGGAAACCGACCGAGTGATCCACGTTGGTTGGAAGGAACAGTTGTGTGACGAGTTAGCAAAGGAACATACATAGTCCGAATCGAAGACCACGAGCACTTTCTGCATGCGGACGATATTGCCACGTTCCATTTCCCAAGTTTTAGATGCGGAAGCATCTTATACTCGCGCCTTGTAGTGCGCCGTCCGCGCCGTCCGCACCGCTTCTCGAACATTCGACAGCTGACGCGCGCGCATGCGCCGTCGCGCCGTCGCCCACCATCTGTGCCGCGCGCGCTTCTCCTTCGAGAACATTCCACAGCTTACAGCGCATGCGCCGTCGCGCCGTCGCCATCTGTGCCGCGCGCGCGCTTCTCCTTCGAGAACATTCGACAGCTGACAGCGCATGCGCCGTCGCGCTGTATATATACTCAAGGTCGGCGCTCGCTCGCTCAGTTGCCGCTCGTCCGTTGGTTTGTACTCACTCTTTACTTTACCGACCACAAAGCCATCGTCCTCAAAGTTCGTCGCAATTAATAAAACACCGCCCTTTCGCATACGTGCCGTACGTGTTCACTCATTTAACACCCCATCTCACAACCACGTTAACCAATTTAGCCATCGACCCAAGTAAGTCGCAATTTAACACCCGTTAACCAATTACATGCTTCCGCATCCTCCTCAGTGTTCCCCCGAGGGAAGCTGCGGGCAATTTTTTTTGTTATCGTTCCGAAACACCACACGATTCTCGGCGCAAACCGCGCCTGCAGGTTTCGAGAAGGTTCCGGACGGTAGTAGATCATTTCGATAAGATCACGCCCACTGTACGAATGGTACAGATTGTTCTGGAACCTACGCCACCGCCAGCGATAACGCTATAACATTCGACGGCAAGGGTATAAATGCCGACGCGCTTCGCCGCTTGTCAGTTGTTGATCGAAGGCCGACGCTTTGTTCGCCGCTATCAGTCCGAGACTGCTATCTGTGCAAGACTGCTGCTGTAATTAGACTTTATCTTTACCGGGCGCAGGTTCGCCCAAATAAACAGTTAAATACCAACACAAAGTTCCCTGTCTTCGGCCACGTAACGACCCCGTGACAATATTGTTCCTAACACATGTCTTGCTCCTCTTCCCAGAAGCGTGTGGATTCCTGAGCAAACCCGCATGGCACAGCCGGGTTCCACTCCGTCACAAAGCGACAGCTACACCGCATTGCCGCCGGACGGGCCTGCACCAGAGCAACGACTTCCGCCACCTGACCGAGCCAGCGTGACGGGACTGCCATCACAGCAGGCGCCTGACGCCAGCTCCCAAGAAAACGTTGCGCCACCTGAATTGCGACGAAGCACAAGAATTCGAAAGCCTCCCGAACGTTTTGGCTATGCTGCTAAATAAAGGGGGAAGAGATGTAGTAGCCAACGTATGACGCGCCGTACTGACGTCACAGGCTACGTCATGTGCCTGTACTTATATTGGCATGCGAGCCGCTTGCTTATGACATTAAACATTCGCCACTAACTGAGTCCAGCGTCGCCTTGCTCGCCGGCTACAACACCTTGCGCGGTTGTCGACAAAGTGCTTAACAAATATGGCGACACGGTAAATGAGCTCACCTTCAGAGAATCTTCTGCGACGAAGGGAGAAACACTGACCATGCCTTCGGAGGAGTTTAGGGGAAATGACAGTACCAACGAAACGGAGTTTCGGGCAGCCTTCCGTCTCCTATTTTGAGGCACAATTCGCTGAGAATGTCCCGGTGCAACGAAGTGAAGTGAAGCGAAGCGAAGCGATGTGAAGTGAATTTTTTTTTTCTTTTCATACAAAGGAAGAAGCTGGAGCTAAAGGCTGGGGGGCCTCACAAAGGCCTCGGTCCCATTGGACAGTCTGGAGACAGATAACAAAACAATATAAAAACACACATGACATAATAAATAGATGAATCAGCTACACTTGCAAGTACAAATATATAAAGTGTTCTTAAGCAAATAGCAGTGAATATGTTATACCTAACTTACACCAAAGGCGATAAATATTTCCTTGTTTTTTTAATTATTTTCACTGAGACATCAAAACATTTGTAGAGATTTTATTCATAGCCACAGTTACCTGGTAAGTGAATTTTTGTCTTACATAGTAGGCATGTTATGGACCCACTGGCTTTGTTTTCCAAAACGATATGTAACATAGGTGAAAATATTGCTTTCAGTATGTAAATGATTGACTTTATTAGGCTGCAACAAATGAAAAAAATTGACTTATTTCACTCTACGCAAAGCTTAGTGATGAAAAAATGACGAAGTGGGAAGATCCTGGGGACTGGCGCAGTAACCATGAATGCACTGCAAAGCTCTTTTTTGAAGTACTAGTAGTTTCTGATAGTTAGCAGTCGTAGTTGTTCCTCAGACCAGAATACAATAGGTTAGTCTAGAATATACAAGCGTATAATACATATGTAGTCTCAACCAAACGAGTACAAGACTAATTACCTCGTAGAGACAGCGAACGTTGTTGCTTATAGCAGACGCTAATTTTGAGACATGCGTGTTCCAGGAAAGGTTCTGGTGGAACCAGACACCGGGAAAGGTTCTGGTGAACCAGACACCGAGGAACCAGACACCGAAAAACACTGGATCTTAACCTTTAAAAATCTGCAGTATTAATCAGTCTAAAAACAATACAGCTGCTTTTCGAATAATTAAACAATTATGTTGGATTTTAGCCATGATTGCAGGTTACAAAAGTACCTCTTAATTATAGCCTCTGCTTGTACAAGAGATTTTGCTGTATAAATTATATTTGCATCATCAGCATACATGATCATGTCTTGAGAATCTGGTAGTTTGGTTATATCAATGATATATATATAAAAAATAATGGTCCTAGTATGAAGCTTTGAGGTACTCCACAAGCGACCGTTAGTTGGTTAGATGTAATGTCGTTCACTTGTATGCACTGCACTCTATCACATCACTAATGTTGCACTAAATTTAGTGTAATACCTCGTAAATCATAGTAATTTAACTTCTCAAGGTAAGACGATTTTGTGTTGTACGCAGTCAAATGCCTGTCCAAAATCTAAGAACACACCAAAAGGTGTGAAGGTTGTGGTCTATATTTTAAATTATTTTATCTTTAATAACAAGCAACGCTTGCTCTGTGTACTTTTTTTTAAAAAACGTACTGGCAAACAGATAATATGTTGTGCTTAGTTTCAGCAGCAGCAAACTCCTCGATATACTTCATTTCTCGAGAGGCGTCTTTTTGCAAGGCGGAACTGTTCTCATGTTCAGTTACTGAATCTTTTAAGACGTGCAGACCCACTTTCGTCTGGTCAAGGATGAGCATGGTGAAATCCACAGGCACGTGCGTTTGATGACGCGGTAGAATGTCCAGTAAGATAGAGGCTGGCGCCTCAGCGTCTACCGAATGGTCTGATGACTCCGGATGGCGTTCGTTGGGGCCTGTCGCAGGGTGTTTTGCAAAACTTGACGTGAGAGACGTACCGGACACAGGCGCATCATCGGGCCACAGCTCTATCACAGCAGAAATGCCTGTGCAAGGCAGAGCTACACGATCGTGATTGTTGCCTACATCTTGGCCACCAAGAGATAACAGGATGGTACAAGCTCGAACGGCATCCTCTAGGTCGGGCTTTTCCCGAGTTCTGTCTTGAGAGAAGGTCGAGTTGCATGAACAGGTGGGCCTGGGAATTGGACCGAAAGCAGCTATGAGCTTGAAGCTCCACTCCGCCCATGACTGCTGCTTCCAACATTCACACCGGTGCCACGCCGCTGCACCTTCCCGAAGATGGTCTATAGCCACACACCATTTCTGATTTTCTGTCCAGGCCTCGCGCATTGCTATCGCGTTGACGGTTGCCACCCAGCTGTCGGCGTCGTTCTGGACCCCATGGAATTCCGGTAGTTCGCATACGGTTGGTGATTGTGAGGTGGCAGGTGGCAACGCAGAGATCACCGACGCGAAGCAGTCGAACTGGTGTGAGAGCTCGATCAGAGAAGACCGAAGCTCCCTGCGTTGCTCCGGTGTGCTTTCCTGAAGGTCCTATGAGGCAGGTACTTCCAACACTGCGTTAATGCCACGCAATTCTGGAAACATTGTAAGAGCTCGCTCGGCGATCAACGCTGTCAGTTCGTTAGTCTCGGCGCGGAGCAGTGCGATGGTACACCG
>WOVY01012476.1:170000-178047 GCA_013436015.1 Rhipicephalus annulatus
TTTCATGCAGTGAAGAGTTAAGCTTTGGTGATAATTGCGCTGATGAAGAACCAGGTGGAAGGTTGTGAAAACGATCGCGTGGTCTTTCCGTTAGCACGTGGCTAGCTTCACCTGACGGAAATGGTAAATCCTGTGGTCGAATGCGTGAAGGCTGCTTATGACTGCGATGACGGAGTTCGAATGCATTGAGAATGCGTGTTTTAATCGAATCTTCATTATGGCCTTGAAACCAGACGATCCTTTCTTCTTTAACTTCTGCCAAGACTCGTCGTTGTCGAATATGTGGGTGAGGTAAAATTTAAATGCCTCACGGGTGACATAGTCGCTGAAGTTCGTACCCATCTCCCGTTCCGACCATGATGCTGCGGTAGCCTGGAGCTCGAACAGGTTGAACCAGTCCTGTACAGGTCCATCGTCCGCTGCTCCGGTGTACTTGGGGATGGGATGGTTAGTCGATGGTGCTGTCATGATGCTGGTCATGGTGTAGAGTTGGGATGCACTTGTGTGGTTCACATTCAGTCACTGCATCTGGTTGAGGTGTTCGATGATGATGGCCGGTTGATGAAGTGGCTACCAGGTCTTCATCCTGTCGACTCGTGTGACGCTACGTACGATGACTGGGTGACGTGGCCTGGCTCATACCCCATGTTTATTCTGTTCTGACTTCTTCTTCATCGGCTTCTACCCACAATGGCTTCATACGTCAAACACACACACACACACACACACACGCACACACACACACACACACACACACACACACATATATATATATATATATATATATATATATATATGCGGCGGTGTTTCACACTCGCCGCTTGGCTTATAGGTGGCGCTGACACTCCTACTTCTAAATTCTCATATAAACCCAAAAAAGTGGATGGAGGGAAGGCCGCTGTGATAGCTCAGTAGTTAGAGCATCAAACGCGTTATTGAAAGGTCGTAGGTTCGATTGCTGCTCACGGCTGGTTATTTTTTCACCCACTTTTCTTTCTTCCTATTTACATTCCATTTGTTCAAATAACTTCCCCTATACATTCCTTGGCACTACTGTCTGTTAGGTCTCATTATTATTAAAACACGAAAAAAACGAGCCCTTAAGTATACACTTCTTTCCCTTATACCTATATATATATATATATATATATATATATATATATATATATATATATATATATATATATATATGAGATTTAACAGACGGTAATGCCAAGCAATGTGTAAGAAAAGTTATTAAACCGAATTGTACTGTAAATATGGAGAAAGAAAAGCAGGTGGAAAGATAACTTGCCGTGGGCAAGAACCCAACCTTTGACCTTAGAATGACGCGTTCGATGCTCTACCACTGAGCTACTATCCCCCAAGCCACTTTATTGGGTATATATGTGAATTTGAATGTGGGAGTGTCAGTCAGAGCCACTAGTAGCCATGGCGGTGAGTGTGGCACGCTATTTTGAGCCTGTTTGGCGTCACGTAGCATGTGAACCTATTACAAGCGGGCAGCTGACCAATAGTTCCTCGTATTCAACCTAAACGCACCAGGTCGGCCAGTACGAGACTCTCGCAAATGAATTAGGGAAAGACATGTATACCTAAGGGCTCGTTTTTCCGAGTTTTACACAATATTTATAAGATTTAACAGACATAAATGACGAGAAATGTACAGGGAAATATATTGGGCCGAATTGTAATGTAATTATGAAGAAATAGAAGCGTATGAAAAGATAACTTGCCATGGGCAGGAAACAAACTTGCGGCTTTCGAATAACGCGTTTCATACCACTGAGCTACCGCGGTAGCTATCTCCCCAGCCACTTTATTGAGTTTATATGTGAATTAAAACGTGGGAGTGTCAGTGAGCGCCACCACTAGCCATGGCGGCAAGTGTGGCACACTATTTTGAGCCGTTGTGGCGTCACGTAGCACGTGAAATTATTACGAGCTGGCAGCTGACCAATAGTTACTCATATATAACCTTAGAATGGGCTCGGCAGCTGTTCTGCGAGAGTGACCCCTAATCCTCTGCACTTCACCATGCAGGTTATTATTCATGCCTTCGCTCTGATGCTCTTTCCTGCGCTGTCTGAATCTTCAACGTGCGCATCACTGGTGCGTGCGCTACCGTCCCGGGGACCTGCTCAGATTTCAACATGCGGGACTTCGCTGGACAGTACTCTGGACTCAACGCGGCCAGCCATGCCACTATCTCAGCACTTGGTCCTGGGCACAGCTTGGAAGGCCCCATCGTCAATGACATCAATCGTTCCCCAAGCTATAAAGCCACCACCCCCGTCGGCACCGCCTTGTGGGCTCGGCTGCGTTTCTGCGAGAGTGACCACTAATCCTCTGCACTTCATCATACAGGTTGGTCCTTCATACAGCCTATACGCAAAAAAGTCGAGCATTTTTTTCCTACTTCAGCTGCCGAGCCCGCAGCGCCTGTTTGCTACTTGTTGTGAGTGCGGAGCTGTCGCGCCTTCCTTGCTGCTAGTCGCAGGTGGTATTGAGTCGAACCCAGGACCCATAATGCGGTGATTTTCGCCGAGCTGCGTAAGCTAACTGCGAGTCAAGCAACTGTAATTACGTAAATTAAGACATTAAGGCACAACTTGTTACCACGAATAACACCATCGCCGAGCTCGCTAAGCGTGTGGCTCCTGTGGAAGCGAGTTGTGAACACATCGAGCACATGCGGCAGTAGCTTGAAACTGTACAGACTGACAACACTGAAACTTTGTATCGTGTTTCTCATTTAGAAAGCCGTTTCGATGATGCCCAATAACGGTCCCACCGCACCAACCAAATTTTTTATGGTATTCCCGATTCTTCATCTGAATCGCATGCACACCCTGAAGAAGCGATCATTCAACTTTGCTCCGAACAACTAAATTTAACAGTCCACACAAAAGAAATAGAGAGAGTATTTGCTTGAGTCGCCATACCTCTGACCGTAATCGTCCCATCATTGTCAGATTTTGTGCCTTTAAGACGAAGGATATGATCCTTAATAACGCTCGTGTGTTCCTAATATGACATTGGGGAGGACTTATCCCAACGGGTACAAAACGCACGTAAACACCTTGTCGCCTTTGCAAAAAACAAGTCCGTGCCTTACTCACTTCAATATAAAACGCTACGCATCGACCCACGAGGCTTCTTCTTTGATGAAGCTTCACAAAGCATGCCAGAACAACTATAGCTATCTCATCACGTCCGTCAACCGTGCAGCCACTCTACTCGCATGCCCCGTGCCACCGTTTCACTCTCGGTTACCTTCACGAACATTCGCCGCTTCCTTCCAAAACTTGAAGTAGTGTCGAATCTGGTGTCATCACCCGATAGTAATGTAATTGTACGAACCGAAACGTGGCTTTCCAGTGAAATCGCTGATGCTGAACATTTGAACAACTTTCCCAACTTTGATAATTTTCGAAAAGACAGGCACGGTAGCAGAGGGGGTGGGGTAATAATCGCCGTTCATATTGAATTATTCTGTTGCCCTGTCAGTATATCAAGTGACCTCAAAATTCTGTGGCTAATCTGCCGTACCGAACCTTCATCTATTATTCTTGGCCTGTGCTGCAGGCCCACTACTCATCATCCCGATTTTCGCAGCAAACTTAACAATATATTTAGTGATTTAGCCAAGCAGCCCCCTAATTCATGCATCTTGCTTTTCGGGGACATTATTACCCTAGTATTGATTGGTCTTCTATGCAATTAGCTACAGGTAACTCGAACGCTGCTGAATTTCAGGACTACTGCTTTAACTATAATCTGACCCTACTGAGAAAAGAACCAACTCGTGTCATGGTAGATTGTGCCAACACGCTTGACCTTATTCTGACGTCGCATCCCGAAATAATGTCATCAATTAGTTACCTTGAAGAAATAAGCGACCATGAAGTAATTCATGCCACATTTTCTCTCAAACCACATTTTGACCATTCCCCACAAAAAAAAATTCGCCTCTACAATACTGGTTACTACTTTGCCATAAACGACAAACTGAATGAATTCTATCAGTCCTACGAGTCGACATTTCACAATCGCTCTGTGCAACAGAACTGGTAATATCTTCAGAGCAAGAACAATGTTTTAGCGAACAAATATGTTCCAGTCACCACTAATCCTTCTAATTGTCATAAGCCGTGGTATACGAAAACCCTTAAAACACTTGAGAACAAAAACAACCACGAAGTTTAAACCACATGCCAACTCGTGGGACAGATACTATCAAGCTGAACGCATATATCTCGCTGAAGTTCGTCAACGTGAACATTCCTTTTTTCACTCGGACCTCCCCGCATGATAACCTATAACCCCCGTAAATTCTGGCAGATCATTAAACCTCAGCTCAACCGCAATATCCATATATGAATCATAATGATATTCTTTCAGATTCTGAGTGCGCTAATACATTCAACGCCGCTTTTTCATCCGTTTTCGCAGGCGAACCAGACGCCCCATACCTGAGTGCCCTACCCCTACCATGTCAATAATGCCGGCTATAAATTTCTTGGTCGAAGGTTCGCATCACTGATTGAAAAGCTAAAGGTTTCTTTGTCCGCAGGTGTGGATGACGTCACTTCTAAATTTCTAAAGAACACTAAGCATATTTCTGCTGCAGTCTTAACCTTGTTTCTTCTCACAGTCTCTATCATCAGGTACTCTACCGACCAAATGCAAAGTGGGGAAGGACGTTCCCGCCTACAACTCAGGTAACGGAGTTTCACCATTAAACTGCCGGCCCATCTCCATAACCAGCATACCATGTAAATCATGGAACATATCATCTACACTACACTTTAAGGCAAATGGGTGTTAAAAGGGTGTGTGGTTCGTCCTTTCGGGGACTAATGGGGCTGCCACAAACCATTGATTCCTTTAGAGACTAACAGCACCGGGTCTAACAGTTAGTCTCCACAGATGAGCTCAAGGTACTAACATTTAGTCCTCACACTTACACCTTAGTGAGTAACCGTTAGTCTCACAATTCACCTCGAAGAACTAACATTTAGCGCTCACGTATGAACCTTATAGAACAGCTGTTAATCTCGACACTTACATCTTACCGGGCAACCATTAGTCCTCACTGTTGCATCTTGCCGGACGAACGGTTGATCCACTTTCACTGAAATACTCCAATCAGATGAACTTTTTGTCCCCAGTTCAAAATTGTTTTTTGTTTATTTTCTGCCAGGCCTAATACTCTTTTCGCCTGTTTGAGCAACAAATTGAGCAACAAATTGCGCAGAAAAGAACACGCGAAAAAGTAGTTAGCCACCTATGTGTAAGTCCAGTCTCGTTGTCAAATCTTGTTCACTCCTTGGGGAGCTCTTCCGACGGAAGTGATAGATGACAGGCATTGCAGACGCCAGCGTACGCAGCCTTCCGGCTGTTGTGTTCCACGGCTGCACGTACAATATTATAGTAAAAATAGTTAGACATGCGTGACAGAAGTTGAGGATGCACGCATATGACAAGTACGTGCACGTTAATATAAAAACAAGCGTTAAAATATGACACACAAATAACTTTACCTTCACATCTCATACAGTTCTTCCAAAGCTGCTCTGACGAAAGAGATGTATGAAAGGCATCGCAGGCGCCAGCGCACACAGTCTTCAGCACGCTGTGCGCCCACAGGTGCACAATAAGTATGTAAAATAGTGAGTCACACGTGACAGAGGATGAATACAAATGCATTTGAGGAATACGTGCACGGTGAAATGAAAACATACGTGAGCTATGACATGCCAATAATTTCATGGTGATGTCACACATCGTCAAAGACTCATTTCGATCCCCGTAGTGCAGCTGCTTAGGAGTGGCGGCTGCAGTGACAACTACGCAAACTTGTGTGCCGCTAAATAGTCGGCGAGTCCTAAGCAAGCGACGTCATTGAGCTCGAACAAGCGAACGCCAGACCAAACAGGGCGTTGCACGCGGAGTGTCTGCCACCAGCGAACTTCGAACAGGAAAGCGAGCGTACGCTTCGCCGCCGCCACGAACAGGGCCGAGCTGGTTTGGAGGTAGCGCCGGAGAAATCGACGGTAATGCGGCCCTTTTTCACAAACTCGAGTGAGTGCAGCGCGCAGACGCGAGTCCCCAACCACGGCCAGCGGACGGCGCCGATCTGCTTGTGACCGAATGTAATGGTGACCGATTTCAGTGAGTTCTGACGCTAGCGAAGCCCCGCCAGCCCGTACTGGTGCGCTTGCAGCGCGCTACCCTACTATAACCAAGCTCTTTACGAGAACCCGCAACGTGTTTTTGACGACTGCCAACACAGCGACGAGGTCTCAGCCCAATATCGTCAGCCCGGAGCTCATCGCGGCGGTAAAGACAGGCGAGCACTCGATGAGCGAGCGTACGGAAGGCCGGCGGCAATGGCGACCAACGTCCAGGTGGTCGCAAAGCACAGACGAACGGCAGACGCTGAAGCTGACCTTCGCGATGCATTTCGTGCGTGCGATGTACAACACGACCGAGCCCGTTGCCAGCAAGCCCGATCCGTATCGCACACCACGCGACAAGTATAGTAGAATAACGAATGATAACCAACCTACTTGCCTTAGAATCTAGCGCTGTTTTCTGCCCTGAGTTGGACTGAAAATATATATATGATAGGCCTGTTGACATGTCGGCTGCCATATAGGCCTCCCCAACTGTTGCTGTTGTGTGTTGGTCTTGACTATCATGAAGCCAGAGATAAACAGCGCGACGTTGTGACGTGTCGAGGCTTGCTCCAGACTTCATGGGGGCAGCGAAACGCAAAAGCAGCAGCCCACGCTCATGCAAGCGTACACACAAGCCCACGTCGTAATTATTAGATCGTCAAAACCAGGTGGCCGTGGTCTAGCACTCCGAGCGCGACGCACCGCGAATCGTCGTCGGCAAAATACGGGGAAAGACTGAGCCAGCATAGGAGGAGAAGGACATGTGTTCTGTGAAGAAGGGCTAGTCACCGCTTTTCGCACTGCCTGCGATTCCCGGGCGGTTCATCCCTTTGGAGACTAAGTGGTTTCGCGCTGCATGCTTCCCTTTGTGGTTGCTCCTCAACGGTCTATCCATTCATCGCGCGCGCATATTGGGCTCCGTTACTGCTTTGTCGGTAATTTTGCCTTAGAGTGTAACATCATGAGTTCCTCAATTCCAACAGCTTTTTCCATTCATCACAGCATTGTTTTCGCAAGAGTCAGTCCTGTGGAACACAGCTCACTCTTTTTATTCATGATCTGCACTCCAACATGATCTCTAATGTACAGGCAGACGCAATACTCCTTGACTACGCTAAAGCCTTCAACAAGGTACCACATCAACGCTTCCCAGCAGCACGCCGCCGTTGGACCAATCTTGGACCAACATCGGCTAACATCGGCACCGACGTCGGGCCGACGTCGGAAGTGCAACTTCTTCCAATGTCGGGCCGACGTTCAAGCCAATGATGGGCCGACGTTTTGCCGATGTTTTAGCCAGTATGCAACCAACATTGGGCCGACGAAGGCCCATCGTATTGCCGACAAAGCTGCCAATGTTCGGCAACATTGGGCCATATTTCAGCCAATCACATGCCATTTTTACGCCGATGTTTGCTGCACAACGAATATTGGCTACGGATGTACGACCGACATTGGACCAATCCAGGGCCACATTGCAGCCAATCAAATGCCGTTATTACACCGATGTTTCCTGCACGACGAATATTGGCTACTGATTGGCTTGCCATTATGTAACCATTATTAGTAGGGAATTTTTCTTACCGGAAGATTTAAACAATATGCCTCGATGACCCGCTCTTGTAGCTTTGCAGCCCTGTATACTTGGGGCACAGAAAATTGAATGCTGAGAACTGAAAGCAGTTACTCGATCTATTTCATCTTTTATACCTCATTCCCTTTGCTAACACTAGAAGTGTAGTTTATTTTTTTACCAATTATCTTTTGCAAATAGCGAGTGCTTTATTTGGTACTGGTATTTGTACAGCAGATCGAAAAAAAGTCGTTAGGAAGTAAATGTTGAAAGCGTATGTTCCCCCACT